>VXAA01001123.1:0-11955 GCA_013399115.1 Anseranas semipalmata
CGTGGGAGCTCCCAGCATGGGACCATGGGACCCAAAATCCCTGCCCTGGGGACAGCCACACGCCCCTCCTCTCCCCCTGCTGCTCAAGCCCCTGCTCCTTCCCTGCCTGCTCCAGGTATTTGCTCCTGAAGCTGATCCAGCTCTCAGGAAAGCCGTGGGAGATGTTGGCTGTGCCCTGGTGACCTGCTTGTATCCCAGCCTGACAGCCAGAGCCGCTCACACCGCTGTTTCTGACGCTGTCCTGCGCTTGCGCTGCTCGCTGAGACGTTCGCCCTCTCCGCCTGCTCCCCAAGGACACCGACTTTTCCTCTTTCCAACAGACCCACTGGGCTCTCGCTGGACAATCATTTACCTGCTGATAAATGAGGTTTCGTGGGAGGAAGGGAAGGACGCCAGAAAAATCATTTGTAGATCGGGCTCACGTTTGGCTGGCACTTTGGTCCAAAAAGTATTTTTCGGAACTTAGAAAAGTTGCTTTATTTTGACCTGTTTCCAGCATTTCTCTCTGAGTGATATATAATAGCGAGGTTTCCCTTCAGATAAGGGATGAGAAACCCCAGACCTAAATGAAAGGTTTGATTTCCCACCATACCGATGCATTGTTCAGCCCCAGTGGAAAGTTTGTTTTCCATTCTGCTGAGCCAGCCAGAAACTTTTGTTTTGGATTGCCTCAGATGCTTTGCTTTCAGGGCACCCCTCAAGGACCTGCACAAGAAACCGGTCACCTGAGATGCTGGAAAATGCCCAGAGACTCTCCTGTGCTGCGTGAAAGCTTTGGAGCCTCCCCACATCGCCTCCCACCAGTGCCCTCTCCATCCTGTGTGCCCAGCGCTGCTGGTAGTGGCTGCTGCTGCTTTGCCCCTGATTTTAGAAGAGCAAGCAGGGCTGGGCATTGCTGTCTGATGTGTCTCCAGGCAGTGATCTGACAACAGGGGGAGCTGCAGGAAGGGCAGGGCAAGTTGAGAGGGTCGGGTGCTTCTTGGACATTAAAGTCCTCGGAGATGGCTTTGGCGTGGGTGCAGCACGACGTGCGAAGTCACTGCTGCCTGCTGGGGAGCACGGAACCAGTTGGGTGATGCGATTGCCTGCAGCTGAGGCAAATTCCTTGGTTCTCCATCTTAATAGAATAGAATTTGTTCTGTCCCCATCCGCTCGCCGGCATGAGTTCCGGAGTAAATCCAGGATGGAGCAGGACGTGTCCCATCATGCTCCCTCCAGACGAGCGCGATCCGCAGCACATACCTTCTGCGGTCACCTCTGGGACCAGCCCAGCGCCTGTGCCCCAGCGTTGGCAGCGATAAGATCTGCTGGGACAGTTCGCAGTGAACCAAGGAGTCCCTGTGCCCTCCTCTCCTGGGCGAAGCTGCCCAGAGGCCTCCGGGCAAGAGGGAGGGATTTCTGCGCACTTCAGATTTTGTTTTTACGTCTCTAAAATATTTTTAGTGCTCATAAAAGTGAGAAACTGGGAGAGACCTAGCTGGGACCAGTACGGTACAACCCTCACCCAGAGCCTTCCCAAGGCAACTGGGACCTGCCCGCTGCCAGCCCAGTTGCACGTCCCGGAGCAGAAGGACAAATGGACCTGCCCCATGTCCCTGCACGACCCAGATGATTTCCTCAGGAAACCTTGGGCAGGGTGGCTGGGGGCTGTACATTTACAGACACCTACACACTCAAGGGGATGCGGTGGCTGACACTTGAGGGTGTTAATTGGTGTGAGGGAGGGGAAGGGCAGCTTGCAATGGTTCTGGCATTATGGGTGCTGGACATCATGGGACAAATGCAGTGGTGGAGCAAGCAAGCGTTGCCCCCACCAGGCACTGCCGTGGCTCACTCCGGTGTGGAAATCCCAGCATTGCCCTGCAAAGCAGCCTGGAGAGCAGCTGCTGCTGGAAGAGGCTCCCACGGCACAGGCGGGTGAGAGCGGATGAGGGGTGAGCCCCGTGTGCGGGCAGCCAGCAGAGCATGCCGGCTCCGACGGGCTGGCAGAGGCAAAGTGCTGATCTGCAGGTCGATAAGGAGGGGCAGTGCGAGGCGGTGCAGCAAGGTGAGACTATCAGGCCAATGGAAAAGCTATTTTCCTTTGTGCTCTGCCTGCAGACCCTGAGGAGGGAGGCAGGGGATAGAGCTGCTGTCGCAGGACAGACCATGTGGGACCTCCCGGGCTCTGCGGGGACAGGGCTTTGCGCACTGCTCTTCGGGGGACACCACCAATTCAGTGAGACCCCCGACTGGAAAGCCCTGCAGTTTGGTTTCTTCTGCTAAAGGGTAATCATGGAGCGTAATTGCTGGTGGCCATGCTACCAGGCTGTAGCAGGTTCCCTTACGTTATAAAATGCTCCTTTGTGCCTCTGTGCCTCCTTTCGCAAGGTTTCTAAGAGCTGCTCCAGGGTAGGGCTGAAGACTGGTCCTGCCACGTAGCAGGCAGGAGAACACGCAACTATCAACAGTGCTTCTGGCTATTAGGGCTCAGGTATCGCTTAGGGGGTTCGGCTTCTTCTGGCTGAAGATCTCTTCTTGGTGTGTACAGCTGCAGCTGCCCTGCAGGAACCGTGTGTAATGGGATGCCCAGTGAATTTCCCACAGAGAGCTCAGCCGCTGAGCAGCATCGCGGGTTACTTGCTGCTACTCCCGGGTGACCCTCCGTGGTGTGTCTATCGCTGGCTGGTTGCTCTGCCATAGAAAAGTGCTCCTTGCTCCCGAGCTGCATTTCCCAGGTTCTTTCCAAAGCTGCCTCTGCCCTGCATGGGACCCAAATGGGGTTTGAGAATGATTTTGTGTAGCCGTCACTCTCTTCAAGACCATCCACAGCATTTTTCTGCCATCTGTCAGTTTGAGAAGAAAGCAAACAAGAAATAATAATAAACTCACATTATTGCCTAATCAACACAGAAATCAGCGCTGCTTGCTCAGCCTGCAGGCCACAATTAGATGCCATCAGCAAATTTGGGCAGCTTGCCTGGGCTGCAGTCTTTCATCTCTGGAAGAGTGACAGGCATCTCTGGGATCCGCAGGCAGAGGAAGGAGCTGGGATCCGCTCGAAGGACTTGCCTGGCTCTTTGAGGGAAGGGCACATGGTTCAGAACCATGGAAAAAGGAAGCTTGTGTTTAACGTAACACTAAAGGAAGCCCCATGCCGGAGGAGGGGACGTTTAGCTGAGGTCTCCAGCCCCATCGGTGGCATCATCTCAGGGCGCTGCCCTGGTTCATGCAGCCGCAGCCCAGCTTGTCTTGCCAGGAGGACGTGCTGAGTAAACCACTCTCGGAAACGATGGGACGTGTCAGTTCTATATCCCTATAGATATATGGCAGCCTTGGCAGGGCCGTTGCATGCCTGTGCATGATCTTGGCATTTGGTTGGAAGCATCTATCTTCCTCTTCCTCCTGGGACTGTCCCACAGACTTCTTTTCCATAAATAGCAGGACCTGCGCCCAGTGACTCAGGCTGCCTTGGTGTCCTCACTACCAGCCATGGGGAAGGGCGTTTGCAGAGCCAGGCCAGGGGTGAGGGGAGCAGGACATGGTGCGGGCAGGGAGGCTGCTGGGGCAGCAGGGTCAGGATGCCTGGCCCCGCTCCGAGAAGGGGACGGGAAGGGGTGTGGGGCAGGGCAGAGCAGGGGGCAGGACACCCGGGCTCCACGGCTAGGAGTCCCCTGGGGAGGCAGGGCTCATTGCTGCTGGGAGCTGCTGGGAGAAGAGGTGCTGGAGCCCTGTCTCTCCTCCCAGGGAGGAAGGAGGGTGAGAGCAGAGAGCAAGTCTGTGAGCCTCCCGCATCTGAAACGTGATCCTGCTGGAGGCACCTCCCTGGGCCCCACCTCGCACTCCCCAACGTATATATGTCACCCGTTACGGCCAGGCACGGGGGACGCGGGCTGACGCACGGTGCCGGGGCCCCGGGCATAGCTGTGGATGGAGCGGCCGAGGCACCAGGGGATGGCGAAGAACACCTACATGCGCTGGCGGCTCCCGCTCATCTGCCTCCTCTGGGAGGTGGCGATGATCATCCTCTTCGGCGTCTTTGTGCGCTTCGGCCCTGAAGCCGATGCGCACTGGGAGGAAGAGAAGCACAAGATGAACCTGACCAGCGACATCGAGAACGATTTCTACTTCCGATACCCATGTGAGTATTGAGGAAGCCGAGTCCCAGTGCTGGCTGGCCACCATCCCACCCCATCCTATCCCACCCCATCCCATCCCACAGCACTGCATCCTCAGCTCCCTCCCGCTGTGGCAGCCCATCTCTCTGATCTGGAGGCTGCAAGCTCCAGGATGGAGCTGCACTCCTGTATGGGCTTTGGAGACTACCGCCCTTGCCAGGACGGAAAGTGAGGACAGATCTCCTGAAGGGCAGCAGAGGCAGGGCTAGATCTTCCATCTTAAATGATGGGGCACCCCAGGATGGGCTTGCAGGAGGAAAGAGCCCTAGGACGTGGCTGGGGATAGGCAGCGTCACAGGGCTGTGAGTGCTGCTCCATCTCCGTTACAACGGGTTCAGCACACGCACACCACCCAAAAGATGTTTCCATCACCCCAAGGGTTTTGGGAGAAGGTGATGGGGAGGTTTCAGCAGGATAGTCCCTTCCCAAGTGCTTTTTTTGTCTTTCCCAGTTATCTCTGGCTTGGGACAGAGCCTGTCATGGGTGATGTCTCTGCTGACTGCTGGAGAGCTGGGCTTTGCCCTGATCCTGCTCTGGGGTGCACCAAAGAGTGTGCGAAAAGCCTTGTGGCCCTCCAGTGCTCTGGGGGTCTGTTGGCAGGGTGCTGTGCCACCAGTACATGACGTCTTTTCTCCAGGAATAGGGCTGACGCGTTCCCAGCACCCTGCAAGTTTCGGCTTGCTGCCCCCTCCCTCGGCTCTGGATCAGAGCAAGCTTCTCCGTGCATACGGAGGAACGGCTGTTGAGATCCTGTGACATCTTCCTCCCCTTCCTACGTCCTCCCCCTCACTAGCAAATTACCCTTTAGCTGCTGCCATTTTGATGCCAGAGTCCTCCTAACCTGCCAGGTTCCCAGGGCTCTTTGGTCACCGCGCCATACTGCCAGGGGGATTACTCAGGTGGTTAAAGCCCTTCTGGCCAGGCAGTGCCCTTGGCTGGCTTTGATCTCCAGGTCTGGTCATCTTCTTTGTGAGCCGTTGGGAACAGGCTGCTTCTGTAGGCAATTGTTTCCAAGGAAGCAACGGGCCTGAGTCATGCATCTATTTAGAACATTTCCATTAAAAAACACCTGCTAAATCAAAGGAGCTATAGAAACCTGTAGCTGCTGAGGATTAGCTGGTTCAGGAAAGAATTGCTTGCAGAAACCTGCTGCTCAGCTGGCCTCCTGGTTAGCCTGAGGCCATGGCTGCCCTGGGCTCTCCCTCCAGCTCTGCCCATGGGACGGATCCGTGCAGGTCGGTGCGAAGCAGCAGCAGTACCCAGTGCTGCTGTTGTCGCTGAAGGGCTGGGAGGGCACCAGGGAGGCCAAGGACGAGCTTGTAGGAGCTCAGTGTCGCAGCCCTACTGCCCTCATCTCCCATCTCCGCTCTGCAGCGCCAGATGTTCCCTCCTCAAATGGCTGAGTGGATTCACACAACTAGATCAACCTAAGCGCGGCTGCTTAGCTCAGGTTAGCTTTGAGTTTTGTTCCTGTTCCAGACCTGAGAAAGGGCTTGTGCCCAAAGAACAGCTTTTTTTTTTTTCCTCCATTATCTATTCAGAAAAATCCTCTCTCTCTGCAAGGATGGACAAACATGGCAAGATGGCAGAACCCGAGCATTTTGATCCGTGTCCATCCAGCTCTGTTTAGAAGAGAGTGTGATGGTTAAACCCCCAAGGAACATTTGTATTAACATGTCCATGACTGCTGCCGCCCATAGGACCTGTCCAAAGATGCTGCAGTGGGTGAGCAGTGACAACCTGAAATGATTAGGAAATGCAGGGTGCATTTGCACAGTCGTGTCAGTGGTGCCCATTGCCAGGGCTGCCAGTTCAACTCCAGGCAGCATGACACTTTCTTCTAATTTTGAATCACGCGTTGATACTCCATAACGAATGGATTAACTGCTCTCGAGGGAAAAGAAATCAGATCCTTTGGCACAGGTAGTATTCCCAAAGCCCAAATACCTCCTCTGGATAGTGACAGCAATTGCCCTCCCACGAAAGCAAGGTCACAAAACCTTTAGGGCATGGCAGCGCCCGGGCTGCCTCTAACACAAGTGTTATTCTTCTCAAGGGAAAACAAAGGCAAGGTTTAGAAAAAGGCTTTAAACTGTGTGCAGTATGAAGAAAGACCTGCTTTTCCCCCTGGTTGTCTACAGGGTCTAACACAGCGGAGATCCTCTATTTTCAGAGGGCACAAAGTCCTCAGCCCTAACTCTGACCTGTGTATTTCTGCTTTCAGGATGAAATTAGGAATATATGGTGCAAATGGCAGGGGATAATTCTAGCTGTGTATTGTGCTGCTTACGCTTGAGAAAAAAGGTGGTGAGAATAAATATAGCTGCAGAGGGAAAGTGTATGTGACTGCATGGTAAAACCAGAGTTATGAAGACCGTTTCTTAGGACATGTGGAGAAGTCCATTTGAAGTGACCTCTGCTGAGCAGGGTCAGCTGCAGATCTTGTCTTCTTCATCTTTCACGAGTAATTTCCTAGGTGTAGGGGCATTTTTGAAAAAAAAGCAAATTAGCCTGTTTCCGCAACCTGACGCTACGTCACTGGAGCCTGTCCAAATGCTCGTCCTTACACAAGTTGCAAGATCTCGTAAAGCACCAGAGGATGGAAGCCAAAACTTGCACAGTTGCACACACCCAAATCCTCACCCAGCCCACAGTGGAGGCAGTGGGTACAACCCCACCATCCCTCAGGAGCAGATCCAGGGCTGCTGGATGCCCGGCACGCCAAAGGGCCAGCACAGGTTCAGGGGCAGAGCAGATCCTCAATCACTGAATTTCTTCTGCCCTGAGCTTATTACATCTCCCCCCGCTCCCCTCACCAGAGTGGCCTCCAGTGTGAGGGTCTGCATGGTTCAACCTGTAATTATGCAGCGTTTCAGCTCACTTAATTGCAAAGTGATGCTTATCTGAAGGAAACGTTTAGCATTAAAAAGTACAGCAGGTTTATTGCACCAAGAATTTCTCTCAAGAGGCTCATGCAGGTATGGTTTCCCCCGGGGAAGGGCATCTGAGGGGCTCCAGTTAGCAGGTATGAGCACTTGTTGGAAGAACTGGGTCTCTCTGGTTTAAGCACTCAAAATCTGACAAGGTGGGATCCTGTTCTCAAGAGTATTTTGCCACTGATTTCAGTGGCAATTAAAAATGTATTTGTAATTTTCCCTTGTTCTTGTATTTTTCCCTAAATCCTTGCTCCAAACCATCGCCAGGAACCTACGTTGGATGGCCCTACCCAAAATGACCATTTGTGTGGTTTTAACAAATTTGGCAGACCCTGTTCATTTCACATGACATTTTCTGAGTTTTTTAAAAAAGGGGAAGAAAACAACATGAATAGAAAAATGTTTTCCTTTGTACACTCCATTAGTCTCCAGTCTTGTCTTGCACACAGCTTTTAATAAATGTTTTTGGCTTTCAAGACTGAACCTTTTAACCAAAAAGCCAGTTTCCAAAAGCTGAGGCATTTTCAGACTTAGAAATGTGGGGACATGGGACAAACACACACATTTTCCCTTGAATTTCCTCCCTACTACCATTGATGTGGTTTCTTTTCTTTCACCACTGAATTCAAACAACACTCGCAGCCTTGCTGTCCTCTCAAAGCTGACAATTCCTTCCCTGTGCACAGCTTTCCAGGACGTCCACGTGATGATCTTTGTGGGCTTTGGCTTCCTCATGACATTCCTCAAGCGTTATGGATTCGGAGCTGTGGGTTTCAATTTCCTCCTTGCTGCCTTTGGGATCCAGTGGGCTCTCCTGATGCAAGGCTGGTTCCACTCTTTCCAGAATGGGAAGATCCTCATTGGAGTGGAGAAGTAAGGAGAGACATGGGCTCTGGGATGCCAGCTCTTGCTTGGGCAGTGCAATAGCTGGGATGGGAGCCAAGCAGCTGTCAGCACCTGTCCCTGTGTTACGTGCAAATGGCAGTCTCCAAAATATTGTCTTCCTTCTGTATACCTCCACTTGCTTTCCACCTTTTAGCCCAAAGGTACCTGCCATGATGGTGGTACTGTTCCATGGGAAATGTGAGATGAGTGCCACCCCTTAGTACCCAAGCTGAGTGCCACAGACCCCAGTGCTAACAACACATATGATCCTGCATTCTCATTATTTAAATAATCTGGGGGGAAGCTCCCTACCTGGACAATATGTCAGGTTGAGAGGAAGGTCAGTGAGAAACCCAGGGCTGGCTCCTACCCACCTGTGTCTTAGGGTGGGATCTCTAGAGCTGGGTGTGGGTGAGGGCGAGTTATGGAAGAGTATTTCCTCACTAAACCACAATTTTTCTTCCCATTTTCCAGCCTGATCAATGCTGATTTCTGCGTGGGTTCTGTCTGTGTTGCCTTTGGGGCCATCCTGGGCAAAACCAGCCCCATACAGCTCCTCGTCATGACTTTGTTTCAAGTCACTCTCTTTGCGGTGAACGAGTACATCCTCCTCAACCTGCTCCATGTAAGGCTTTAGGCAGTCCCCCTCTCCCCATGACTGAGTGCAGGTTGGAAAGATGGATAGTCAGACAAGCTGGGCTAGATGCAGACCACATCTCACCTCCTGTACGAGTGGCGATTCCAGAAATGAACCTCTGCTTTCCCATGGCTGCAGGTTAAGGACGCAGGTGGCTCCATGACCATTCACACCTTCGGAGCCTACTTTGGCCTCACCGTGACACGTGTCCTGTACAGACCCAACCTGGAGCAGAGTAAGGACAAGCAGGGCTCTGTGTACCACTCTGACCTCTTCGCTATGATCGGTGAGTCAGCAGCAGCCTCAGCAGCATTGGTATGTGCATACTACTCATCTGCAGAGAGCTGGTCCCTCCCGTGTCTCTGGGAAAACCAGACCAAAACCAGGATCTGGGGCTGAGAAGCGCTGCATTCCAGTCCTCAACACCTTGGAACTATTCAGCTCCCCTCATCAGTGGTGGGACTGAGGTGGTGACTGGGAAAACAGGGCAGCATTTTGGTTCCCCTCCTCTGCCAGCTCCACCTGCTGCTGCTGGTCCCATTATGGGGGGCACAGCTCTGGGGCAGCGGGACTAGGGGATTTCACTTCCCTTTGCACAGAAAGATCTTCCTTTAGAGTTTTTTTCAATCCCTGTATTCTTTCTTTTCCCTTTTTCTTCTTCGCCCCCTCCTCCCCATCCCACCAGGTACCCTTTATCTGTGGATGTACTGGCCCAGTTTTAACTCAGCCATTTCTGAACATGGGGATGCCCAGCACCGGGCTGCCATTAACACATACTGCTCGCTGGCTGCTTGTGTCCTCACCACAATGGCCTTCTCCAGCATGCTGCAGAAGAAAGGCAAGCTGGACATGGTAAGCTGGGAGCAGAGAGCCCTACCCTGCCCAGGGGACTTATAATGAGGTTGACCAAGGGCCCAGGAAGCCAGTGACACTTGTCCTTTGGTGAACTGGGTTTCAGTGCATGATGGTGCAACCAGCTTCCAGCCAGAAACCCAGAGGTTGCACTAAAGAAGCAGGTGGGAAGTGAGTCCTGATGTTCCTGAGGTGCAGGCTGATGCCCTGCATGTGGTGAACCTAAGATACAGCTCTCCCAGGAGAGCTACTGATGGGCATGATGCAGAGCCATGTTTGGCAGCGCTCTCCAGAAAGCTGAGCAGGGCCTGTGAAGCAGCTTGTGAGCAATCGGGGGGCTGACTTGTACGTGTTATGTGTGTGGGTGTACAGCTGTGTGACAGCAGAGCTGGCGTGACACATGGGTGAGACAATTTCCATCTCATCACAACTCCCCACCCAGATTGGTGGATGCAAAGAATGTGTGTGGTACGAGGAGTGGGAGTCTATGTGCGCCTGTGCTACAGACAGAGGCTGCCTGTTCTTCTCCTCTTGTTTTTCACCAACAAGCAGGAAAGTGGGCCCTGATATTTCCTATGGAAGCATTTTCAGAGATGATTCTCCTGCTTTACCATATGCACCATCCCTGAACAATTGGGATCTCTCTGGGGTGCCAAGACAGGGCGGTTATTTCTGCAGGTCCACATCCAGAACGCAACGCTGGCTGGTGGCGTGGCTGTGGGCACCAGCGCGGAGATGATGCTGACTCCATATGGCTCCCTCATTGTCGGGTTCATCTGTGGCATCGTGTCCACAGTGGGGTATGTCTACCTCACGGTGAGTGCTGCTCTGGGGGTCTGCAGCCCTGGTCCTGCTAAGGAGACCAGGAATGGATTCACTTCCCTTTGAGAGCTCCCGCTTTCCACTGTCCTTTATGGAGATGCACTTCTGACTCCATTTACTGCCTCAAAATGCTCAGGAAGGCTCATTCTCCCAACAGGAGAGGGTTTGGAGGATACATTCTTATTTTATCTTGAGCTTGGCTCAATTCTTAGTCTACAAGCTCTCAGCTCTTGAACAGGACACAATAATACCACTCTTCCTTCTCTGCTTATCCCAGTCTTACGTGGAAGGAACTAATCCTCTCCAGGGCTGTGTCTCTGATCTCTCTACCTCCTTTCCCTTCAGCCTGTTTTGGAGTCCAGATTGCACATCCAGGACACGTGTGGCATCCACAACCTCCACGGCATGCCAGGCCTTATTGGGGGCATTGTGGGAGCCATCACTGCAGCTGCAGCCACAGAGGATGTATATGGAAAGGAAGGGTAAGACAGCTTGAAACTCATCCACGAGAATAGATTTTACCTGGGGCTCATGGGCTGGGAGAGAGGATCAATTAATAGCTTTTGCTCTGTATCCAGAGTTGTCCCTTTCCCCCTCAAAAACATGGGGTGTGCTGACTATGTTGGACTTACTCAAGTATGAAAGACTAATTTCTTGTAGCTGACTTCTCACGTCTTCATAAAGTGAATCATAACCCTACTCCTTGGCATTATTCTGGGACACAGTGGGTGGGGAAATGCTCCTCCCTCTATGCATTGTTTTGGGGATCAGGTAAGGCTGAAGTTCTGAAATACAGAAGAAGTGTTTGTATTTTGGACTCCTCCTAGATAAAGCTTTGCCGGGGGCCAGAAGAGAGGGAAGTGAGCAGTGTTTTTTGTCATTGCAACATTCTCCTAGTCCACTGTAGAAGATGGATGGGGCTAGGGAGGAGTCCTCCAGGGAGCAGGGCAACAAAGCTCCTCTACCCTGGCTCAGCACAACCTTTCTCCACCACGGAAGATCTCCTGCCAGAATCCTCAGCATTTCCATCCTCTACAGGTTTATCAAGGCATTTGACTTCACTGGCAGCTACAAGACGCGGACACCCAGCGTCCAAGGAGGGTTCCAGGCAGCTGGCATTGTCGTGTCTCTGCTGATGGCTTTCGCTGGGGGGGCTCTTGTAGGTAAGCAAGAGGGGAGCATGGAGAGGCGATGCAACCTCCTGACCAGTGTGGCCTCTTCTGGCATCGCCCAGGGCAGTGAACAGCAGGGCCAGGGCCCAGCACCAGGGCTAAGCACCAGGGTTCAGGGCCAAGAGGTGGGCAGCACCCCTTTCCCACACTGACTCCACCATCACTTGAGTGTCCCCTTGCACAAGCAAGACAGAGCCCAAAAATCAGCCCTGATCGGCAGGGATGGCCCTGAGCGAAGCGTCCCAGGGACAGGTTCAGGGTGTCCCTGCCTGGGCCACCACCCTGCCCATCTGCTTCCAGGGGCCATCCTGAAGCTGCCCATCTGGGGCGATGCGGCCGACGAGAACTGCTTTGAGGATGATATCTACTGGGAGGTGAGGCCCGGGGTGGTGGCGGGTGGGACGGGCGGCACAAGATGGCGCTGCCGCCCGCCACATGAGGGCCAGCAGCGGCGCTGAGGGGGCTACGCCGTGCCGCAGGTGCCCGAGGACGAG
>VXAA01001123.1:15232-29016 GCA_013399115.1 Anseranas semipalmata
CCCCCCCCCCCCCAGCCCCATTCATGTGCTAATGTGGGAAGGAGCATGGCCTCCTGACTTCAGGAGGTGGCCGTGGCCTCTCAAGGAGCAGCACGCGGTGCCCACACCCGGCCCCGTGTCCCCGGGCTGCTGCCACCCCATGCCCCGGCCGTGGAGCTTGACGAGGACTTCTGGCCTCCACATGCTTGTGGACGTGAAGACATGATGTTGCTGCTTCTTGGGCTTCCTTCCCCACCACGGGGCTGCCTGGCCTCCTCCGTGCCAGGGCATTCACCCCTCTGGCTCAGGAGAGGGAGCAAAACCTCAAGACCAGCAAGGAGAGGTGGTGAACGAAGGGGAGGAGAGGTGGCACCACCCATCCATGGTCAGGGAGAGAAGCTGCCTGCATGGACATCCTTGTGCGCAGGCAAGGGGCCCAGGCATGCACACCCTGAGCTGCCTGCTGGCACTGCCAGGTGTCCTGAGCCTGCGGGGACACGGAGGAAGGGGTGACAGCAAGAGGAGCCCATGCTGCAGGAGGAAGGGATAGGTGGCAAGCATCCAAGAGCTGAAGAAATGCTGCTGTGACAGCCACACGCAGGACTCTCCATCTCCTCACTGCCACCCAAGGCCACCCATCCCCACCCTCCTTGGGACAGCAGGGAGCAAAGTACAGGTGTCACTGGGAGTCCCCTCTGCATGCCCCTGGAAGCCTTCACATGCAGCCTGGATGACCGGGGCCTCTCCTGTTTGCTCCAGCGTGTGTCCCCTCCCTTCACCTGCACCACGTCCCCTCTTCACCCTGTCCCAGGGCCAGGAGCTGTGCCAAAGCACGCAGTGGCTTCTGCGCCACACCTCCCCACCCACCCACATCCCAGCATTTGCATATATTCTGCCTGCAAATCCTTGTCAAGGGGAGCCTCTTTATTGCCTGTATAGATCACAGGGTGTTAGTTAAGGGGCTTCTTTGTATTGCCTCAGACAGCTGGGGTCATCAAAAGTCCTGTGGTGGGAAGGAGAGACAGGAGGAGGGGGGAAGCCCTGACAATACGGACTGAAGGATTAAAGGAGCATATAAAGTTCCTATTGAGTGAGACAAGAGGCTGTTCACTCCCAAGATTGACAGCAACCAGGAGGCGATTCCCAACACAATGTCCAATTAATTCTCTACCCTCTTCGCTGCCGTCTCCTCCCTCCCTCCTCTGCTGGGTTGGTGCATGAGCAGGGAAGGGCTGAAGCTAAGATCCTCGAGAAGGTAATTAATTATTCCTGACTAAGAGGAGCTTGCTGGGGCGTGAGCCTGTCCCCAGGCTCGCTGGGCAACGTGTCCCCCTCCCGTGGGCTCCCATCGGCTCTGGCCACTTCAGGGGAGTTTTCCTTTCTGTCACAGACAGAGCTGTCCCACCGAGGGTCTGTTTCCATGGGGGGTTCTGCACAATAACCATGGTTAGTGCTGAGCCCAACAGAAGTAGATTTGGGCTAAATCCAGGCTTAGTGCTGGGCTGGCAAGGCCTTGCAGCAGGGCAAGGCAGCAAGAGAGCTAGGGAGCAGGGCAAGGTGCATCAGCAAGATGCACAGGCACACAGAGCATTTAGGGAGAGACAGAGCAGCATGTGATTGTATTTTTAATTTTAAAATTCTACTTTTTAAATCCAAGATTGTAAATTCATGTTTTTGGCCAAAGTGCTTTCGTTTTCAATTCCCAGCCAAAAGCATTGCCTTCCCTATGTACCTCTCCACTCCAGCCAGGCTCCTGTCTGGGACTTCAGGGCACCAGCATGACAGTAGCTTGATCTAATGAGCACTGAGATGAGGAGCAGTGAGGACACGGCCAAGCAGAGCCAGGGGACACCGGCTGCATTGCCTCTGTCCCCTGGGCTGGCTGCTCATGCTGGCCCAGGTGCTGAGCACTGGGGTGCTTGTAGGAGGTATTTGTGAGTGTGCCCCTACCTCTCCTGCTAACAGCATCTCTTTGATTTACACCCGCATACGGGAGAGCAGAATCTGGGCCACCACGTGAAACTCCTGCAAACCACTGAATACAAGTCATTTGATTTTTCTGTTCTATTTTTTTCCTTTGCAAATACGTCAGCCTGGAAGGAGGGAACAACCAGGAAGGCACCTTTCTCCGAGCTGGCCACCTTCTTTTGGTACCCTCTGCATCACCAAGATTCCCATGCAAACATCCTTCCACAACGACAAACGTCTCCAAAACAGCTAGACTGGGAGGAAGAGCCACGCAACCAGGAGGACCCGGTTCTCACCGCGGGGGACTCTTTGGCCAGCCCATCGCCCCCGTTCCCAGGGGACCACCCCACGCACCCCACGCGCAGGAGATGCCCTGGGGCGCCGGCGCGGGGCTGCCCATGGCTCGGCGCCTCCGCCCGCTCCCTCCCGCCGCACACGCTCCCAGTGAAGTTGTTTGAAAGTCTTCCGGCAGTTTTAGCGGGCAGGAATAACAGATTAGCCATGATCTGATCAGCCCAGTATCTAAGCTGTATTCTCCCCGCTGACAAGTATTTGAAAGAGGGGAGGGGCCACTTTCAGCCCTACGATGAATCTTTCACCGACAAGAAAAGGCCCTTTTTTCTCCCGCGAGCCGCAGGCTGCTCCGTGCCCTGTTGCTAAGTGAGACCCGGGGCTGCCGCTTGCACGCGGCCGGCTCCGGCAGAGCCCTCGGGTTAGCGGGATCAGGAGATTCACACCAGACATCTTGTTCTGGGAGGGGGTTCTCCTCTCACACACTTTGACTGGCAGATAACAGCTCGCCGGCGAGTCCCGGGGATGCTCCCGCTGTGCGGCTCGCCCCAGGGGAAGGGAAGATGCAGAAGCCTCTGCAGGGCTGCTTGGGGTGCCAGGGCTGGGGGCTCAGCCCTAAATGTCTGTGGTTTGCTGCCGCACTTGCGGGTGTCCCCAGCCTGGCTGCAGAAGGGCCCTACGCACCCCCACAGCCCCCATATCCCGATGGGTCGGGGTGCAAAGGGACCCTGGGGATGTGGCCTCGGGGGATGTTCCGCTGGCAGCCAAGCAAGACCCCGGCTTGGCTTCACACATTGGTGCATCTGGGCACGGGTTTGAAAAGGGGACACATGGCAGAGGAGCCAGCAGGGTGATCTGCAGGCTTGGGCCAGCTTTGTGGTCCCTGCAGCCTCACGCTGCTCCAGAGCACCCTCTCCCCCTGCCAACCCCAGCCAGGGCAAACCGCCCTGCGAGAAAGAAGGGAAATCGCTAAAACAAAGGCTTCCCAGGCGATTTCTGGAGCTGCCACCATGAGGTGCCCTCGCCTAAGACATGGTGCTCACATCGTCCTCCTCTCCTGCAAGACAGCCGTGCAGGCAGGGCTGCCAGGCTGGGGGCTGGCACCTTCCCAGAGCCCTGCCTGCCCTGCCTCACGGGCAGGGGGCTGGGGGGGCAGGGGGCTCTCCTTCAGGAGCTTAACCAGATGCCAGAAGGACTGCGAAAGTCATTGCTGCTTTGAGCAGCATAAAAAGGAAAGAACCCCTCGGCCTTCGGGTTTGAAACACAAAAGGCCGGATCCATGCCTGCGACACAGCCCCTTTCCGGAGCTTGAGCAGCACAAAGCAGATGAAAAAATGACTTTTCTGGCAAGATGAGCTCTCCTCCGGCATGGGATGATGGTCTGTGCCATTCCACCGCATGGGCAGGTCTCCTGCCATGCTGTGCAGCCAGGAATCGCCTGTCAAGGGTGGGAGAGCGGTGGGAGAGCTGGGGGGGCTGCATCCCACCACCCTTCATCCTGCCCTGGGGAGGCCGAAGGATGCCTGATGTACTTTGTACATCTTACTGGCCCACTCTTCCTTAAACCTGCCAAGAACCTCCCTTCCTCTTGGATAGGCTGCCCTCTCATTCACTGTACCATCTGCAAAACCTTCACCCAGTGCTCTCTCTGTGGGCATAAAGACCCACATCTGGCTGTCCCCAACCTTCACGTCCTCACAGCAGTGGCCAGGTATTGAGGACCTCCATGTGCTGCAAACGGCAAATCCTCAACATCGATTGAATTGCCACTGCCTTCATTTTTTTTTTTTTGCCTCGGTTGTTTCTCCTGGCTCTGCCTTCAAGCCTTGGCTTCACTTGGACTGGTGCTTGGAAGCTTGGAAGGTGCTCTGTGGTGAGAGCTTTGCATTGCTCCCGGGACTCCTGAACCACCCAGACCGATTTACTCATCTGCTGTGGGTAGTCTCCACGCTGCAATGCCCTGCAAAACCCTCAGCTGGGCACGAAGGGGTCTGCAGAGAGGGGCCTGGCTGTCCTCCTGCCTGGGTGAACGCCCCCGGGCAGCACATCTCCTCGAGGGAGGAAGGCAAATTTGCCTTCAAGGAGTAGTCAGTAAAACCTGATCTGAGAATTCATGTCCCCGTGCTGAAATAAACCATTGTGCAGCAAAGAATAGTACACAATGTAAGCACTCAGGAAAGAAGAAAATAATTTTATCCTGATTTCTAGTGTCTTCCTGACTTGTGAGCAGCCTCCCATACTCACACATGTCAGCAGAACAGGCACACAGCAGAGATATATTTATATGAAAATCCTGCTGTCTCCACAGCTATCTATAGCATTTCTGTCTGTGCCCATGGCTCCATCCTATGGTTTGGTTCCCTTCGGGGTGGCTCAAGCACCGGGAAGGTCCCCACGCAACGGGACAGAGTCGGCACCCCATCCTTCGTCACCAAAAGGGACCGAAATAAAGAGCCACCACACAATGGAAGCGGTGGCTTGCCAGGGGTGGGAGGACGGGGCTGGGGGACGAGTGGGGACCCGTGGGCACTGCAGCATCCTTTTTCGGGGCACCGCCAGGAGGGGGTCACCCCACCACCCCCCCTACAGACGAGGGCCCCTGCTCAGAAAGAAGGGGAGGCGAATCAGTATGCAGAAGTGGTCGCCGCTCGCCAATAAATTAGCATAAACCACTCTAGGAGGTAAATAGACATACAAGGCGCCAGTGTGTGCAGCGTGGGCTGCGGCTTTGTCTCAGCCCCACTATTGTCACAGCCCCTGCTGCACGCTGACCGAGTGGGGCTGTGTGGTGGTTTCTTACACTTTTGACTGCTGGATAAAAGGGGGGAACATAAAGAGAGGGGAGAACTTTTTTTTTATTTTTTTTTATAAGTCCAGACGAAGTTACAGACGTCTGTTAAACGTCAATTACAGCTGAATAAAGACGTCTGCTTAAGGCTTAGTTATGGCTCCTTTCAGCCACCGAGATTTTTCCAGGGCTGGCCCGGGATGCCTTCGGCAACCTAATTTGGAGATTGTAACTCTATAAACAGGCTCTGGCATTAATCAAGGCTGGTGAAAATGCAAATGACAGTGTGGAGGGGGCTCGGGGACGGGCCGGGGTCCTGCGCCTTGGAGCCTGGGGCAGGGAGTAAAAAGAGGAAAGCAAAGACGAGGAAGAAAGGGGCCGTGCGGAGGAGCGGGGACCCGTAAATAGGGAGCTTGGTGGATTTTTCCCACTTTCCTGCTGGTGCTCTGGAAATCTGGTCCCACCGGGACCCTGTGCACCCGCTGTCCGCTGGTCAACCCTCCCGGTGCTCCTGGCTGCACCAGTCTGGGGCCAGCCGGCCATGGGGTCTTTCCATGCCAGGCTGCTTAAGGTTTTTCCCAGCAAGACCAAGGCCAAAACATGAACAAAGCTGGCATTTAATGCTTTAAAATCCCCGAGGACCATTGGGTGCTTTGGGCACACCTGTGGGAGGGCAGCTTATGGCTCCCCATCGCTCGTTATGGGTTCTGTTGATATTATCGCCATTTTGTCACGGGAAAAAGGCCTCTGAGCTCTAGCTGAGGGGGGAACAAAGTCCCAGATCAGTGTTGTTCACACCATTACAAGCCATCCTGATGACCACGAAGACCAAAGCGCTCTTCTGTGCAGAGAAAGGTGCCCAGGCACCCAGGGACCTTCCTCCCTCTCAGATACCTCCACGGCAGGAGGACGAGGGCGCAGGGCTGCAAGTGCCCTTGGCCCCGCCGCAGCACTGCCTTCTGTCCTGGGTGCTATTGCCCCCCTGCAGGGAGCACCCTCTCCTCACCCCAGGTTCTCCCTTGAGAGAGAACGGCTTGAGGGGAGGACAGGGAGGGGGATCTGTTGGAGAGCATTACAACAGAAACACTCATCCCAGGTCCTTCCCCTGCTCGGGAGGGACAATGACTTTCCCAAGCCAGCAGGCCGGCACCACTGGGGAGTGAAGCTGGGCCTATTTCCCCTGGCTGACCTTCACCCACCCGTACGTCCACTATTATGGGCTGAGAAACCAACTGCGTGGTCACAGAAAACATCTGAAGGACTCCCTCCAGCCTGGGGTGGATCTGCAGGAGGGATTTAGGCTGCAGGAGCTTCTTTTGGATGTGGTTTCTACACAGCTGAGCAGTTTTCTTGCTGAAGCCTCCTAAGAAACCCATGGATTGTCCCGGGGAAGTGTGAATGAGGGAGGCGATGTGTCGAGGCTGTGGGGAAGCCCTCGCAGGGAGGTGGCCCGTGTTCACGAGCGTCTTTTGCAGGATTTTATTTTTTACGCCTGGGTGCTGTTCAGAGGAAGACCAAGAGAAGGGCAGGAGGTGAGACCTGGGAGCACTGCAAACCCTGGCGCAGGCACAGAGGTCACCAGTTCTCCATGGCCCTGCTGTTATCCTTCCCCCTTTCAGCTGGGAAGAGACAGACAAGCGGCTTTTTGGGGAACTGTCAGCATTTCCCAAGGAAAGGAAGGTCAGACCTTGCGGTGAGGAAGTATCACTGAGCCCAGAAAGCAGGAGGCAATGGAAAAAGAAGGGCTGGACATGGTAGAAGAGATCAGAGGGTCAAAAATGGGGATGCGGTGTGGGGCTTTGAGCAAGCCCCGTGGACAACACCCAGGGCTTCCCGAAAAGCGGGAGGACGGGGTGGACCAGCGACAGCTGGAAGATTTAATTGCTCCTCTCCGCAGACCTGCTCGGCTCCCTCCCTCTCAGATCTGCATTTCAATATGAGAGCAGCAGTAAGTGGGATGCCGCTGGAAGGGGTTAGAATGATTAATCATTTAAAAAGCAAGATCTTAATTACAGGGTGCAATTTTTGCTATTTAAGGAGTCCATTAGTTTCCAGAAAGGAAAAAAAATATATATATATTGCAGGTTATTCTCCTTTTGAAGCAAAAGGGAGAGTGGGGGGGCCGCAGCACCCAGGCTGGCGTGGCCGCCCCTGCCGGGGCGAGGGCGTTGGGGTGCGAGGACGACGAGGGGGAGGTGGTGTCACTTGTTCCCCGAGCGATATTTTTGAAGGGTGCCGGCTGCAAGCGTTCGCTGCGCTCAACCACGCGCTGGCACGATCCGCGCCGGAGGAGCAGGCAGGCAGCTTCTGCTCAGCCCCCGGCACAGCTCCTCCTCCCCGGGGGCAAGGGGAGGGATGCGGCCGCCATCACCGCTGCTGACCCCTCGGCCGAAATAGCTCCCGAAGGGCGTGTTGGGGGGTTAATTGCCGTGATAACAGCTTGTCCGCTGGGAGCTGGGCTGAGACCTCTCGCAGCTCGTCTCACCCAGGGATGGGCAGCTCGGGCTCGCGCGGCGGTGCCGCTGGGGGCTGTGGAGCATCGCGCGCCCACCGCCAGCATCCCAGGGCCACGGGGACCGGGCTGTGCGCGGGGTCAGCCCCGTCTCGCCCCGCGCCACAGCCGGCAGGGAGGTGACGGGGGTTAATCGCCCACCGCCTCCCCTCTGACCCCTCTGTGGGTTTTTCTCTTGTATGGTCATTTAGCCGTCCCCTGACACAAAAGGGAGCGATTAAACACAGCTCAGGCCCTTCATGCTTTAGTGGATTAATTTGCTGATCCCCCACGGATTAAAGGTCTCGACAGGATCAGCGGGAGCAGCGGTGCAGACCCCGGCGGGAGGAGGCCAACGATAGTCCCGGGCAAGCCCCAGCCCGGAGCAATCCCCAGGGACCTCACCCCCTCCTCACGGTGTCACCGAGCCGTGTCAGGGTTCAAGGCATCGGAAGCTCAGCTAAATACCGGCTTCCCCAAATCCTCCCACTCGCTTTGCTAGGCAAGCGGCCCCGCGCCCCTCGGGGGTTTCGGGGCACGGACGCGTCATTTGTAAAAGACGGGAGGAAGCAGGGATGCGTCAGTCGGATGGAGAGTTGCACACAGCGCTGCCACGGCCACGGCGTGGGGTGGGTGTCTCTATTCCTGCTCCGACAACAGAGGAGAGCTTGTCCCCAAAGCCTCCAGCCCAGGCAGCCGAGGGGTGAGCGGCTGCCGGGGGAGAGGGGGACGAGTTTGGGGCGCTGCACCGGGCGGGGGCTGTGCTTGCCCTCCCCAGGCCCGCGGGAAGCAGAGATTGCATCTGCCTTTAATTACTCCCTCTCTGCATATCAGATGCTCGTGCACCTTCTGCACATGAATGCTGATTAATTGCAGGGTTAGGCTCTGAGGCAGGCCGGACCACATTATTTCTGATGTTTGCTCTTTTCACGAGGAGAATAAATGCCATGAATCCACAGTAATCAGTGGCTTTTAGCTTGTCACTCTTATGACACTCTTTACTTAGACCAGGAAATGGCAAATGTGGTGGAAATAAGAACTTTATTATCTATTTTTTTGCTCCCAAAAGGGAGGTGTGTGCTGGGGGGGGTGGCAGAAGAAGGTGGTGGGGGCATCTCGCCGAGCGGGAGACGGAGAAAGAGGCTCCATTTTCCCTGCATCCAAGGAGCTGTGCTTCGCCGCGTTCGGCGAGGGAGAGAAGAAAAGCAGCGTCGTCGCCTTTGTGGCATCTCCTCGGGAAGGAGGCCCCGGCGGGCAGGGGCGATGGGAGGGCGCGGGGCCCTCGGGCTGTGTCACCCCAACCCATCTGGGCCCCCCCACTGCTTTCTGTGCCGGTTTTGTGGCCGTGACCAGCACCACAGCACCAGGTCATGCCGCGTCCCCAACACACCACCCAGGCAAGCAGATGGTGAAGCAGCCACCCCAAGAAGATTGGGGGTGTCCCTGGATGGGGTGCTCAGGGCTCCTCCAAGGGGGGGTGGCGGCTGCACCCTGAGATGGTAGAGCTGGAGGGCTCAGGGTGTCGCCCTGCGGTGACCTCCGCCGTGCCCCTGGCCTCGCAGCAAGGGACAGCCTGAAATACGGAGCATGGGCATGCGCCGTACAGCCACCTCCCGGGGATGGATATCCCTTCGTGCCTGGGTGACATCCCCAGCCCCACAGCCCGGCAGGAGGAGAGGAACAAGGAGGGGACCCCCCAAGGGCCCGATGCTGAGCGGGGAAACAAACGCCAGCATCGCCCGTCCCTCGTCCCCAGCCTTCCCTCGCCGGCAAACCCAGCTGCCGCCCGGCCGGCCCCATCGGCTCAGGTGGGAAACCCTTTCACCGCCTCCCTCAATGCCCTGCTACCGATCTCATTGCCGCCTCTTAGCTCAGTGCGAGGGCAGCCCTCCGCTTTTCAGCGGCGAACATCTGGCGTGCAGCGGGCGGGCGGCCGCCGGCCGCCTCCGGCCCCCTCCCCGAGCCCCCGCCGGGGACGCCCGCAATTAGGCAGCCCTGGCGCCCCGGCCGCGGCCCCGCTCAGGTGAGCGCTCGGCGAAGGAGGGGTAATTAAGGTTAATCAGAGGGCCGGGGGTTCAGGGCAGTGGTGGGGAGAGCCCGCGAAGTCTAATGGCGGCCGTAATTAGGCAGCTGTGGAGAAGCGGTTAATGAAGACGGCGACCGTTAATAAAGCTCTTCCTGAGCAGCCTTCTGGCCCGGGTAATTGAGGGATTTGCAAGTGCCATCTCCCCCTTAACCCTGTAATGAGCAGACCCGCGCGGCCCACGTTAACCCTTCCAGGGACAGAGCCGGTGGCAGCGGGGCCACCGCCCGCGCGCGGGGATGCGGCATCGGCCCGGTTGGGGCATAGGAGGCGGCTTCCAGCCTCTCCCACGCCAGGGCCTTGCGACCGGGTCCCCGGGAGCCCTTTGAGCCCTGCTCGAAGCGGCTGGCAGAGACTTTTCCCGCAGATGCTTGGGTTTCCCACGCCTGCCTCGGCATTATGCAATCCCCCCCCCCCNCCCCGGCCCCACCCCCCACCAGCGCGGGGATGTCATCATCAGCCCCGGCCCTGGGAACCCACATTGTTAGCTTAGTAAATAGAGAAATCCCCACTCAAGCATTGCAAAGGAGGGCAGAGGGGGAGCCGGGGAACCGCTGCGGCCGCTGTGGCCGCGAGGTCTCTCCCCTCGCTCGCTCTCTTTGAGTTGTCAGATGAATTCAGCGGTTAACAAAGAGCGAGGGGGGGAGCGGAGCTGCCGCTGCAGCTGGGCAGGGCGGCAGGAGGAGGCAGGATGGCGATGCCACCGGCCACCGCTCCGGCACGCAGCTCCGGGCCCCTTGCTGCCTGCCCCATGCCTGGCATCCGCAATGCCACACGCCGGGGCGTGCACTGCAACGGGGCTGACGTTTCTGACTGCAAGGCGGCCAGAGCTGAGAAGAGCTGGTGACACGTCCCGTCCCTGCTCAGCGTCTCTCTGCCACTTACACCAGTGTGGCTGAGGTGCTCGCGGAGCCCTGGCCATCATGCTGAGATATGGGGAGCCCCAGGGCCAAATCCCAGCTCCAGGAGGCTTCTGAATCAACTGGGAGGTCTCCGAAATCTTTATTAAGATGCAGTGGTGTGGATGCCCTTCTCTGACAGTTGCCTTAGCCTTGAGCCTGGGAAGGTCACGGTACTGGTTTGGGAGCTCAGCCAGCTTTCTTCCCTCTCACTCCATTCCCCCGTGCTGTGAGCAGCGATGCTGCTCCTGGCGCCGAGCCACGCCGCGCTGCCCCAAAAAGCCTTTCCTGCAGGCAGCATTTCGGAGTGTGCTGGCCCTGCCTGCCGCTGCTTTGGGACGGGGGATGGAGCAACCACACCGTGGGCACCCGGCTCTGGCATAGCCAAAATCTGCTCCTCTGGCACGAGACCAAAGAGAGGTGAATGTTACACGCCCTGCCCTGTACCTCTGCACGCACGGAAATAAGGCGCCGGGAGAAGAGCGCAGCACTTGGGTTCGGGAAGGGCAGGGAAGGAGAAGCCTCCTCCTGCAGCTCCATGGCCAGGGGGCCCGGGTGGCCCTGGGGCTTCGCACCCACCCCTGGCGAGAGCCACACGGGCACGCTGCAATCACGCCAGTGCCCGGCATCTGCCAGCACACATGCACGTGCCTTGGGACACCAACGGTGGCTCAGCCCGCGTCCCTCGTCCCCCCCAGCCCCGCAGCAGCACCCCTGGCCTAGCACTGTGATGAATCAGCTCTGTTATCGACGGATGCTCCCCTGCTCGTTGGCTCCACCTTTAAACTCGTGGAAACAGGTTTCCTAACCCAAGCAGATGGCCAGGGGCTCACCTCGCCAGCTGCGGGTGTGCCTGGGTTTGGGGGAGCACCGAGGGGCGATGCTAACGGCATCCCACAGTGCCTGGCTCCTGGGCTGCAAGTTAATGTCACTTCCAGCTACTTTAGGGTGCTTTTTTCTTTTTTTCTTGAGCAGATCAAATTCCTATTAAATTGTAGATAAATAAAGAGGAAGAAAAGGCTCAGAGGTGACCAAGTGCAATCCGATAGCAGCCCAGTGCCTGCTGGTGTTGAGTATTACCAAAACAGCTCTGTAATAAATACATCCTCTCCCCAATTATTTACCAGAAAACCTGCTTGGCAGATTCCACATGGAATACAATACATAGATTTTCATGAGAAGGTTTATTTATTTTTTATTTTTTGGCTCCATGCTCCATAAAACACATTTACCCAGTCACATACAAAATACATTTATCCAGTTTCTTTAAAACAAACAAAATAACCTCTCCTCTCCATCTGGCCTCTTTCTCTGCTCCTTTCTAGCCTGGTCTGCTTCTCTACTCCTCGCAATATGGAACATGACAGGGTATTTTCAATGCTATTTTTGTCCGTTGTGTCATAGCTTATATTTAAAATAGCATTTAAATCTGCCAAGTAGTGCAGTGTTTTAAACTGCTGTCAGACTGAATTTCTCCTCCTACATACCGCATATTTCAGATACGACTTAAAGACAGCTGAGGGGAGCTTTTGAGGAGGGGGAAGGTGGAGGAGTTTGGGGACCCGATTGTCTGCAGGTGTGAGGACAGCCAGAGGGTATTAATAGCAGAAAGGGGTGCTGAGCTTGGGGGCACAGGGGGGCTGTGAGCCCAAAGACAACCAGAAGTGCTGAGGGAGGGCACGGGAGGCAGCATGAACCCAAGGGAAGGGCTGGGCCACCCGCACCACGACCGACGGCTGCAATGGGGTGACCGTGGTGTCACCGGGGGAGCCGGTGGGGCACCGCAGGGGTCTGCACCCACCGCTCCTGCTGCTGCAGAAACTGGGGCTGGGGGTGCCCTGGTCTGCAGGCGAAATGAGGGAGCCCACGTGGCATTTGCTTTGCATTTGGGGTTTACTTCAGGAGTCGCCAAAAGGGGATCAACTGAGCCTTTAGAGACAGCAGGACCAAGGCGAACCAGAGGAGGCTCTGGGACAGCAGGGCAGGGTTTGCAGGCAGCCCCAGCCCTCCTGGCCCCCCTCCTCACCCAGGTAGCTCGGGAGGAGCTCAAGCCTGAGTCTGTCCCTCCCAGAACTTCTTCAGTACCAACTATTTGAACCCTGACTATTACTGTAATCTGTGTAAAGCCCAATCCCTCGCTAGAAACATCTCCCTGGTGCCCTGGGTTGAACCTGGGGGTGCTCCAGAAATGGGTTTTTCTCTTTCATAGGAGCCCAGATTGCTTTTGCTTCATACGTACAACCTGCAGGCCTTTACTCTAGGTGCTGGAACAATTGTGCGTGGCAATAACTGGCACAGCAGAGGGCCCACAGAGGTGGGAGCATCCCTGCACCAAGCCTGGCAGGCAGGAGCCCCCCACCGCGGGGGAGCCCAGTATCTCTTCCTCCACCTCTCCTTTTTGGGTGCGCTGGGCAGCTGAAGTTCTGGTGACAGCCCCCGCAGTGCAGCTCGTGTTCAGGGGAGATTTTCTCCAGCACCACCCTCCATTAGAAGGGCTTCACGTGCAATGGCTGTGGGGTTTCTCCCACCCCATGGCACAGCCCTGAGCCTTCCCCAGTGCTGGGGGGGAGGCTGCAAGGCCCTGCTGGCTGCTGGCTCCCTGGCAGTGCCCGCAGGGGCTGGTGTTTCAGGGGGTGCTCCCCAGCTTCCACACAAGGGTCGAGCTTCTTTCCTGCGGACATCCCGGGCACAGCCTGCCCGCACCCGGGCTCATTTCTTGCTCTGGTGCGATGCCCGACATCCTCCGGCGTCGCACCCTCTCCTGGGACGCGCGTGTCTGCTGCTGATATCTCCTACCCATCCTCTTCTGTCAACACCGCCTGAGGAAGGGAGAGATTTGATTTTTAGCAACGTGCCCTCCGTGTCAATAACTCCCCCTCATCCCCTCCCCGGCGGCACGACCACCTCCTCACCCGGCTCCCCTGCTGTTCGCTAGGCGGCTTTCCCCTGCCTCTCCCCATCGCGGGTTCCTCCTCTGCGGGGACTTTTCCCTCGCCCAGGCTGTCCCCAGAGGGAGGCGACCCTTCCCCTAACTCTCGCTCCTCTTCGTCACCTGCGGCTCTTCCCTCGCCATCCCTTCGCGACGGGCTGCGGCCCGGGGCCGCCGCTTGGGCCGGGTGACGGCTTCCTCCCCGGGGGTGGCCGCACCGCCGCTCCCGCAATCAGCCGCATTAAAATTCCACGGCAGCTCCTGCCCAAGCCTCCGCTCGCCGGGCGAGGTGGCTGGGAAACGCCGGGAGCCGTGACAGGCAGGCGGCGGGCAGACAAAGAGCTGCCCCCCCTCTC
>VXAA01001124.1:3341-23029 GCA_013399115.1 Anseranas semipalmata
TCTCCTCTCCTTTTTCCCCGTCCCAACCAAGCCATGGAGCAATCATGCTTTCACCACCAGCTTTCAGACGGAAAAACACACTTTACTGACTGGCACAGCCAACATGACGCAGCACAGAAGCACCAAAACCATGGCTGAAAAAGACTTCTCAGTGATGGACCCATAGACAGTCCACCAGGCCCAAGGCTGACTGGCTGAACTGGTCAGTTTTACCGAGTTCTGATTTCCACATCTGCACAAATGAGTCAGTAGCATTCAGTCAGAGGTTAAAATTCACAGAGATGCAGAAATTTAAGATGCTTCCTTGCCTTCACTGCTGAAGCAAGAGGGACTGTTTACAGATTTGAAAACTCAGAAATTTAATTTTAAAAGATTATAAAATGGCCTCAGTCCTGCAGAAAGTGTTGTGAACACAATATGGGTTGATTTTTTCAAGAAAGATGCTAACCATAACCATTTTACTCACCTACACCAGCAGTGCCATCATTTCTCAGCTAGAAGCAGATCAGTAGTAGACAATTCTGAATGTCAGGAGGAGCTATATTTAATACTGCACATGTTCTGGTAGGTCCAAGCAGTGCACAGAGCCCCTTCTTGATGAAGGTCAAGCTATTTCCCTGACTCATTTCACAACAAATCCTCCTAACTTCTATTCTGAAATGATTTCCTTTTTATCCAAGACAGACATCTGTATTTTAAACATTGATTGGAAAAGGTGCCAGGAGTTTTTAGAGTGAGCACAATTTTCCTCCTTTCTACAGCTGTTCCTCTTTCTCTGTGGCTGCCTGAAGTGTGAATGGCAAGAAATCATTGCCTGTTATCAGATGCTTTCTGAGGAATCCCAGCTTAGCTCAGCTCTAGACTCCCTCTCTCCTGGCATGCCACAGGCTGGAAGCATTCTTCTGTTATTTCAGTCTGTCATAGAGCATGTATCTTCATTATTCCATCCTATTACAAGTGAATGTCTTCCTTATTATTTTGGCTATTTATCTGAATTAACCCCCTACAAGTTCAAATTGCAAAGTTGTTTCTGATCTTGAGTGTAAAAATATTCTGTGAGCATATGCTTATTTCAACATTTGGATTTCTGTAAGTATTAGTTTTGTGATGATTTCCTTTTATTTTTCCTTTTTTTTTTTTTTTTATGGGACACATCTTACCTAACATTATCCGTCAAACTACTTATATAGATTGTCTTTATAGGTAAGGGAGGGAGGGAGGGAGATGGCAATTCATCCCATCCAAAAGCAGACTTCTGTTTAGCCTTCTTTCTCCGCTGAGTGCAGGGACAGCCAGGATAGCCAGTTCAGTCTGCTTGCCTAGCTCTTAGGCACCTAATATTAAGTGTATCTCACTCTTTCCTCTCGGTAAAAACTTAATCACAAAAGCTAAATTTCAACACTTATTCAATAAACTATTTTTTAGCTAAATAGTGCCTCCAGTAGGCTTTTTTTTTTTTTCATTTGTTTGTTTTCTTTACTGCAAATCTGGGGATGCAATGGGATAAGGCTTCACTTTAGATGAGCTCTTCACCATGAGAGCTCTGCAGGTCTGCCCTGTGTCCCTGGCTGTGCCACCATCTTTTTGTGTGAGAAATCCTCCAGCAGACTGTTCAGAGGAAGGTTGATCTCAGCATCCATTCACTCTTTCTGTCTTTCACATTTTGTCTTGCTTTCCCTTCCTCTCCAGCCCCCACAGAGGAGACTGCTTTTACCTTGGGATGCAGGGTCTTTCACTTTAGGCCCTGGGATTAACCCTTGATGCATCATTCAAGATGAAGGTGATTGGGAAAGTAGCTGCTACACTTCAATTCTGTATCTGAACAACAGGAATCGTCATCACCCTCCCCTACCCATATTGCAAGGAAAATGCTGGTGATGATTTGCAGGAGCTTAGGTGCTACTCCAACTGGAGCTGCAAGTATGTACATAGGTGCAATAGGATGAATATTGTCTATTTAACTACTGCTGGTGTAATCAAGAATACAATTTTCCTACTTTTTTTTTTTTATAAAGAAAGCAGAAAAGAAAAAGAAAAAAATAAGCATAATGGGCAGGATTCACTGTCTATTAAGATCACCTAATTCCAGCCATCTTTAAATTAACCATTTAAGTTGAAACAGCTATCTAGGTTCCTTCTGTACTTAATTGAAAGATACAGGAATCTCCAGAGGACAATTTTCCAACACTAATCTTAGGATGAGATGAAATGGCCTTTGAAAGCATTCATTTTTTTCTCTTAATTTCAGAGGAAGGCACAACAGCTACTTCAGACTATCTAATTTTTAAACGGCTAAAGTTAGGTAAGATGAATTTCAGTTGATTAAACTAGTCGGCACATTCCATCATTTATGCTTTTATTACAAAAATATTTACTCAGTTTCCTCAGTGCAGCATCTCATTTACTTGGATCCATTTAACCATTTTGGATACACATCAGAGTAGTAACAAAAAGAAAGGTCAGACATCAAATGTGACTGAATGGAGGTGCAATGGCAATAAAATTCAGAAAATGTATCATACAGTCTTGGGTGTTTAACATTACAGCACCATCTTCCCTATGATTCAGCAAGAAAAATGGGGAGATTTTTCCTATCAGTATATTCTGCCTAAAAATGAGAGTAGCTAAAAATGAGATGGTTAGAGCATGTTGTTCAACAGTAGCTTACTAAATACAGAATTATTTCTGTGTTGCACAGAAATGACCAACGAATTGCTGCAGTTTCAAAGGGTCAGGGATAAACCTGCTCTCTTTGGAGAAACTACGACATCTGCTGGTTTTTAATGAAAAACCTAGAAATAGCTCATTATAAGAGATTTCAATTGAAAAGAGGCATATTTTGTTAGGGCACAAGTGTGACTTTGGAAATGCAAATGATGGTGACAGCATTGCAGTACACCAAGACAGAAGCTGGGGTTTTGCAAAGCCAGTGAAGTCATCGAGAGGAAAAAAAGAATTGTAAGGTCAGCTTCCCAGAAAGGCATATCACCAAACATCACAGACCACTGGAGTCTGACAGGATTGCTCCCAAAATGAAGGAATTCAATATTCAGAAGCAAAATTTACACACAACGATTTACTGTGATTCCTACTGCTCTCCTGTTAGTGCATACATATAGATTTTTCACCACTGCATTCTAAAGCATGAGCTCTTCGGTTCTACAATGGGAAACAAAAACATCACAGAGAGAAGCAATAGCCAGTTGCTAGCAGTAAGAATTTTTACTAATAGATATTTACTAATCATATTTCCTAATTAGATCTGATATTCCAGGAGGTGAACCAACATCATGGTGCTGAAGGAATGCTAGCCTGTTCTCCAGTACCTGTCTTTAAATAAATAATATAACTAGAACTACCTTACATATGATCTTTAAAGCCATGTCACTCTTCACAGGCGAAGGATTCTCGATTCGACATGCCCCAAATTGCTTTGCAGAATGCTATTCACTACTAAATGCTTGCACATCTCCGAGCAACTGCCACTTTATTTCAGCCATGTGTGAAGTGATCCCTTCATAAACTGTGTGCACAATCACATTCACACACTGCTTTTGAACATTTATAATGAAAGATGACTCGTAAATGGAGGAAGTTATATTGTTATGGCTGAACATTAACACTGAGAAAGAAGCTTTCCCTTGCACTTGAAAGTCAAAGGTTTGGACCCATTCTTCTCAGCTTGGAATAAAACTAAAGTAACAATCAATGCTTTTAGCACTTCCAGATTAGCTTATTATTGCAGTGTATTACATTGGGTAAGGCCACAAGGAATAAGGTATGGATGCAGGAAAATGAATTACTTCCTTATCCATTCAAGGTATAGTGAATAAAATGTATGTCTGTAAATGGCAGTAATTTGGTTTCAGCTGGTGTCACTGAAGAACAGAGGGCTTTGTCACAAACTCTGCTATTGTTTAACACACCTCAGCAGCAACAATTTTTAAACCAGGAAATTAACAGAAGGGCACAAAGAATTAAATGTCTCCCACTGTATCTTTCAAGCACTTCAATAAATCCATCAACATATTCTGCTGTTATTGCCATAGGCCAGCTAAAATGTAAAGATTACAATGACAGGATGCTGTCACCCAAAACACCAAATCTTTTTTTCTGCATTCTTGTCAGCAGTATGTCTAAATAAAGACCCAACAACAGGAGAAAAAATATGAGAATGAATAAAGAAATAACTTCTCAAAAAATGAGCATCCAGAATTGTACCCAGATGTTCAATAGGAAACCAGCCACTGGAAACCTGGAATTGGCACCATTATATTTTGATGTACAGTACAAAGAACACTTCCAAGGCAGAACTGGCAATGGACCAGCATCTGCTACCTGCTAATTAACACTTTAAACATAGCATTGCAGGTGGCTGAAAGAGAACAATGTGAACCTTAAGCATACTGTCAGGCTGAACCTCGCTCTGTTGAGAGGGATCACACTTGCTCCCTCCTCGCTGTAGAATCCATTCCTGGACTGTGTGCAGTGCCATGCATTTGTCTGCTTCTTCATTGCCTTGACAGCCAGTATTATAGTTATTTAGATGTTGTGTAACGGTATTAGTTAATGTTTGTGCAGTGCTTTGAATATGTGAATTGCTATCTAGCTATTCAGTATTATTACTTCCATTAGGACGAACCTTAAAAGCATATTAAAAAAGATGGTGCTTAAGCTAAATAACCACCTTTAAAGAGAAACAGCAAATCCATCAGACTTTGTCAAGATGTTGTACTACCTGAAATGTTCAAAATTATATCTGCTTTTGCAACATACTTGCACACACACACACACACACATGCACTACTTTTATTCCAAGGATCAGTATAGTGGTTTAACTAGACTTTGCTTTCATTATTGCCAAACAGAAAAAAAAATGCAAACATATTACACATATTTAATTAAGTTAAAGTCGGATAGCATGTCTTATTGACAAGGTCAAGAAAGCTAGCCTTTGGAATCAGAATTACTGATGCTCTTTTACACCAATCTAACTGCCTCCACACTTTATATTGTGCAGGTCAAACTAAAAGTTTATCAATACTAAATAACTAAGCAGAAAGATAGTACAAATGCAGTTATACCACTACCACTATAAGCACATAAATTATAATGTGGATAATAGAACCAAAGTAGAAGTGACTTTTCTAATTTAGGCATAACAGTAAAAAGAGTTATGCATTTCATAATAAAAGTAGGCATATGATGAATTATATCAGTATATACCTTATGGTGGCTTAACTTCCTATATCAAGAAGAATTATGTTGCTTTGAAAAGCTATGTAGTCAATCAAGTGAAAAAAAAAAAAAAAAACAGTTTTCGGCCCATACGGTAATTCAGATCCTTACAGAGATTTTATCTCAGATGGAAAAACTACTAGAATAAAGTTTGCTAACTTAAAAGTAATTAGGACCCACTTACTTTGAAAAGAAACCTGCAAAGTAAGTACAGTGACAGATATGGTGGATATAAAAGATGTTTGCAGAAAGACAGAATTTTTTAAACCAATGCATGGAAAAAAAAAGGATAAGCTTACTTACTAGAAGTCAGCCTATTTCTTTCAGCTATAGCTCTTCATCTAATCAAAGTTATCACTTCTCTTTATAATGTATGCTCCATTTAAAAAGATTGATAGATGTAAATTACTGAAGAAATAGCTTCACAGAACATCACATCTGATGGCAAGGTGTGTTTTCTTTAAAGCTGAAATGAGACAAAACATTTACTTTTGAACACACAAACTAAGGGTCTCAGTCCGCATTTGTTGGTTCAGAGGAAATCTGAAAGTACTGGAAATCTTTCAATACCCACTGCCTAAGCAGGTTAATGAAGTGCTACGCAAGCTGTTGATTGCAAAAAAAAAAAGAGTTGGGTTTACTTACCATTTAGTCCAATTTTTTGGACTATAGGCTTAAGAAATTAACCAATGCTCTAGAGAAAGGATTAATGTTGGATTCAAGTAGATGTCTTCATCCTTCTGAATCAATCACTAGAGCCCCCATTACAGATCATGAATAAAAATGGGCAGTTTTAGAGATGACTCATCCCAATGTAGATTGTAAAATAAACCAGACAGCCCTAGATACAGAATAGTGGAATAAGTAGTAAAATTATGAGAAATAGAGATCCCACATTGGCTCTGATACTATAAGTCAGTAATTAAGTGTCATAACTGTGTGTTCATAAGACAGCAGTATTTGTCTTGAAAATTCTTGGTTTGTCTTGTTCTCACCACCTCAGTTGTTAATATAAAGAACAGTCCCAGAAGAACAAAGGCGGAGACCTTAAATCCCTATATGAGACTATCCTGATGGTTAAGGATTTACTCAGGAAATAGATGCCATGGTTTAAAGTCCCATCTGAGTTCTTGCTCAGCTGTCCTGTAAAGCACAGCTTAGCTATTTAGCACTTCCCTAGACCAAGAAGCACGTGGGAAACTGGCCTAAGGGCAGCCTTCCAGGAGAACAGAACAGCCTCTCCTCTTTCTGCATTTTGGAAGAAAACAGGAAAAATCCAAAGGACCAAAGCCAAAACAAAACAACCAAAACAGCTCTGTAATGAGCAGTATCCTCACCTCGATTCCTCCACCCTTGGCTTTGAAGTTTCCCTTAGCTAGATCAGTGAGATGGTTGATCCACACACTCCATCACCACTTTTCTCTCTCAACATCATTTCACCCCCCCATTTGGACCCTCTCCCCAGCCTCCATTTCTGTTCTCTCCTTGTTGCTTATGCTGTTCATTACACACATCCATAAATCAAGCCTGTGCCACTACAAGGCTATTTCCAGACACCTTCTTAACTCAGCCTGTTCCCTCTGCTCCCTGGATCCCACCATGTGTTTATCTATTCAATCTGTTGGCCTTTGGGTATGGACTGGCTCTCACAAGTTATGTCCATATTGCTAAATAACTGAGTTCAATGAAGCAAACTCAAACTCTGGACCCCTAAACACCCACATCACTTATTGTTTATTCCCTGACTCATTCCTCTTTAGGTAACAGTATAGATATCAACACAGTGTCCACACAATCCTTAGTATGTTAATATTGATTGCGTCATAAGTTCTCCCCAAACAAATATTTAATGATGCTTTTCCATGCAGAAGAAGAGCTCCTCCTTCCTTCCAAAGCCCCTGCTCGTCCATGTTCATTTTTGTCAAGTATGATCTCTCTACTTCTCTGAAGAACCAAAGTTAATTTGAGCATAATCCTCCCACTCTTGATTGGTTCTATACTGTGGGTTCAGACAACACAGTAAACAAATCCATGAGATTAAAAGCAGTCCAATACACATATTTACGGTCCTATCTTGAAATCATTTAATGGGAGAAAATGCTATGAATTATATAGGAACTTTCTTTGCTGGACACATGCCATTTCCCTAACTTGACTATGAATGCATATTTTCAACACGCTAGGGAGCAGGCGCCGAAGAGGCTTATAAACTTATGGCAGCAATGCACATTAACCAGTGGAGTGTTCAGGTCTATAAAACAGTATTTGAAGGCAGATACGTATTACGGAAAATGCAGTAATCATACTCCTCTGTCTGGGCTAAGGTTGCACCCTGACAGATTGACCTTATATAGTTGTAACAAGTTATCACAGAAATTATCCAGACTCCTAAACCATGAAGAATTTTAATAATTTTGTGCATCTTTTTCTCATCCAAGAGGACAAAAGGACTAAGTGGGTTATTTTAAAAAGCTCTTTAGTGCTAATGAAAGCTCTGTACAACACAGCATAGAGTACAGGCTCTCCCATGGCTGAAGGTCATGTCTCAATCAATTAAGAAACAGAGTCTGTATGTTCTTCCAAATGCTTTTCATGCAAGATTTTGAGATGGACTAAGGTAACCTCTGTGTTTTTCTTAGACTAAATACTCTGGAGCAGTCATGGGCTGTTGAAATTCAAGTCATATCTTCCATCTAATCTTCACTGTTTCCTCAGAAATACCATCTGGGGCAGCCAAATAAGAAAAGCAGTTAACTGATCTTCTGGCACCTTCAGTGAGATTAATGAATCCATCATGGGAGAGGTCAGACAAGGTAGGCTCTGCACTACCCCTGAGTCATTGCCACAGGAACACAGGAATTATTTTAATCTCAAAACTTGTCCTCCAGATTTTCTATTTAGCTACCTTCTTTCAGCTACCTTCGGCAGGAACCCGGGCTTAAATAATTTAGCTATGTGTAAATGTGGAGGAAAGAAAGCGGAGGGAGAGCTGGGGGAGAAGCTGTGTGTTGTGGTTTAGCCCCAGCAGGCAGCTCAGCACCACACAGGTGCTTGCTTACTCTCTCCAAGTGGGACTGGGGACAGAATTGGAAAAGCAGAATTGCAAGAACTCATGGGTTCAGATAAAGACAGTTTGCTAGGTAAAGCAAAAGTCACATGTGCAAGTAAAGCAAAACAAGGCATTCATTCGTTACTTCCCATTGGCAGTCAGGTGTTCAGCCACTTCCAGGAAAGCAGGGCTGATCATGCCTAACAGTTTCTTGGGAAGACAAACGCCATCACTCCGAACGTCCCCCCTTCATCTTTCCTTACCCCGGCTTTTATTGCTGAGGATGATGCTTTATGGCTTGGAATATGTCTTTGGTCAGTCTGGGTCAGCTGTCCTGGCTGTGTCATAGAATCATATCCTGAGTTGGAAGGAACCCACAAGGATCCAACTCCTGGCTCCACACAGGACCACCCAAAACTCAAATCATATGTCTGACAGTGTTGTCCAAAAGCTTCTTGAACTCCAGCCCTGCCCTGGGGAACCTGTTCCAGTGCCTGACCACCCTCTCAGTGAAGAACCTTTTCCTAACATCCAGCCTGACCTGCCCCTGTCGCAGCTCCATGCCGTTCCCTCGGGTCCTGTCGCTGTCACCAGAGAGCAGAGAGCAGCGCCTGCCCCTCCGCTGCCCTCATGAGGAAGCTGCAGGCCGCCATGAGGCCTCCCCTCAGTCTCCTCTGCTCTGGGCTGAACAAACCAAGTGTCCTTAGCTGCTCCTCATACCTCTTCCCCTCTAGACCCTTCACCATCTGTGTAGCCCTCCTTTGGACATTTTCTAATAGTTTTATGTCCTTCTTATACTGTGGTGCCCAAAACTGCACACAGTGCTTGAAGTGAGACCGCACCAGCGCAGAGCAGAGTGGAACAATCCCTCCCCTCAACCAGCTAGCAATGCCATGCTCAGTGCACCCCTCGGTACAGTTGGCCCTTTTGGCTGCCAGAGCACACTGCTGGCTCATATTCAGCTTGCTGTCAACCAGAACCCCCAGATACCTGTCTGCAGGGCTGCTCTCCAGCATCTCATCCCCCAGTCTATACATACAGCCAGGGTTGCCCAATCCCAGGTGCAAAATCCGGCACTTGTGTTCCCCCTTGTGCTCCTTGTGCACCCCCAACCCCCTCGTTGGCAGGGCAGCACGAGAAGCAGAAAAGTCCTTGGCTCTGTGTAAGTGCTGCTCTGCAACAACAAAAACATCTGTGTGTTATCACCACTATCGTCAACACAAATCCAAAACACAGCATCATATGAGCCTCTATAAGGAAAAATTAACTCTATCTTAGCTAAAACCTTGACACTGTGGTACAACATTTGGAGGCACAAACTTTACCATACTCATGATGGAATGGAATCAGAAGGCATACATGCTTATTGCAAAGAGAGGTACTCAGAGAGCAGATAGGTAAGGAGAAAACTGTCATTTAAGTTACAGTGTCATTGTGTTACTATCAACTCAGTAGCCAGGCTTAGTTCCAACATCTGTGCATCAAATGATACTAACAGCAGTCTTGTTGAAAATTCTTTTTTGTTTGTTTTTTTTTGTTTGTTTGTTATACAAAAAAAAGTTATCAAATATACAGAATCACAGAATCACNGGTAAAGAAGTTTTTCCTAACATTCAACCTAAACCTCCCCTGACGCAACTTGAGCCCATTCCCCCTCGTCCTGTCACCAGGCACGTGGGAGAAGAGACCAATCCCTACCTCACTACAGCCTCCTTTAAGGTACCTGTAGAGAGCGATAAGGTCACCCCTGAGCCTCCTCTTCTCCAGGCTGAACAACCCCAGCTCCCTCAGCCGTACCTCGTAAGACTTGTTCTCCAGACCCCTCACCAGCTTCGTTGCCCTTCTCTGGACTCTCTCGAGCACCTCCATGTCCTTCTTGTAGTGAGGGGCCCAAAACTGAACACAGGACTCGAGGTGCGGCCTCACCAGAGCCGAGTACAGGGGGACAATCACCTCCCTAGTCCTGCTGGCCACACTGTTCCTGATACAAGCCGTTTATTTCCTTTTTCTTAGCTTAGTTTTTGTAATGTGGTTTAGGGGCAAGCAGGAAAAAAAGGAAGCAGAAGGAAAACCAAGGGAAAATGTTTTGAGATTTGCTATAACAAATAGCAGAGATAGCTATGCCTAACACGAGTCTATTGCTATGCAAACACTCGTGTTCATGTCTCTTGCTATATACATTTAGGCTGTAGGCTTTATAACCTGCAAGAAGAGGCTCTGCAGAACTTTAAAGAACAATCTGAGTTGCTCCATGTTCTAAATATGACAGCAAATTATTGATGCAATTTGGATTTGTATCAGTCAGGGCTGGAAGTGCAGTAACAAGGCACAACCTTGGCAGAAGTTCTGGGGGACAAACATTACTGGCAAAGCCATATAACGGGGAAAGAACCGAAAGCCAAAGGTTTATTGCAGAGAGGTGCTTATGCAGAGAGAGCAGGTAAGAAAAAAAAGTGTCATTTATCAAACAGCACTGGTTATTAGACCATGACAATAAGGTAACCTTGAGGTGGCACCTTCAGTGATGTCCATTTTACTGTTAACCCAAAATGAAGGAATAGAGTGCAATTACTCTTTTCTACAAGCAATGACCAAGGAGAGTAGTGCATCTGCTTTTAGAGTAGAGAAGTGTTCTCAACAGCATTAGCCAATTCTCTAGGGGCTCTGTAAAGCAAATGCAATATTTTGTACTAGGTAACACTAGTATAGATATGAATACACCAATTTCTCCTCAGCATGCCTGTAAGAATCAAAGCATAAGATAGATTCAGCCTAAATTAGTTTGGAATGTAGAATAAAACAGTTTAGATGCCACCAATGAAATTAATATGAATTATAAATCAACAGTTGACATAGATATGTTTAGAAAGCTTAACTCTTAAGACAGGTTATCTCATCTATTAGCCTAGAAACTAAGTTTGTAGTGAAGAATTAGCCAGGCATTCCGCCTGCTGACAAGTTTAAGGTCCAACGTACAGGGTGATGGATGTTGGGACTATGTAATGAGGCAACAAGGTGTAGAGTCAAGGTTCAGTTTGTTGAATGACAGCTCTGCAAATCGTTTCTTACACTAGTTATGCAGGAGAAAGTACTAGAGAAAGTGGTGTAGCCTTTTCATGCCAAAATTTGGAAGACAGGTGCATCAGCCAGTCTCCTGCCCGTGCTATTTGCTGTTCAAACCATCTCATTGGGGCTACAGTTCTTCACTTCTTTTCTATTCTTGTTCCCCCACTCTAGTACTTCTTCAACTGCTTTTATCTGCTACAAGAACCTGAGAATTTCACATTCCCAAGTACATTAAAGTGCTGCAACTGTGCAGTGATGAATAGGACTTTTGCAAGTCTAAGAGATATCAGATTCTTCTTGAATAACTGCTGACGGAGAAATACAGTGTTTATCACATATATATGCATGAAGCTCTCTCCTGGCAGCTCACCAATTTACATTATTTCTTGGATCATCAGTCTTATCTTCTGAAAAAAAAAAAAAAAAAGACAGAAAGCAGCAACAGTGAAAGACATAATATCAAAAGTAATATTATAGACAAGCAATTGACCTGTTCTTGATGTAGATGGCCTTGTGCTTCACATCCCACCAGCTGTGTGCTCTCCTGGTCACACCAATATGCCCGGCCAGGAGGAAGGATACAGTTATTTTTGTTGGAGGTGGCACACCAAGTCCTCTCTGGAAGTACTGGGCACACCTTTGCCCTTGACAACAATCATTTGGCTTCTATTAAACAAATACGGTGAGTAAAAGCATTAGGAATGCCGTGGGTGTTTCACCACATCTTTGTCTTATGTGGGATACTTTCAGACAGAGGGAAAAGCATGGCTTAATGTGGACTCTGTAAAGAAACATTATATAATCTTCCTACATACATAACAGTGCAGCATATCTATTTTCAGGCTTAAGAGAAACACTTTTGTTCCCTACCCTTCACATTTATACAAATTTCTCAGTGGGCATGTGACAGTGTCACACACTCAAATGCAAAAACAGCTCAAAGAATACTTCTGCAAAAGTTACATCCCAGTAAAACAAAGTACCTCCTCAAGCCCCCATCAGAGAGGTCTCTCTCTGTTTAGAAGCAATGAGAGCTTCCAATGCAATTAGTTGTCCACGTGCTTTTCCAGAGTTAATGCTGCAACTATTGTTCATAGAGCACTAACAATACATTAAATGCTCTGCAGTTGAGGACTACGATGTGGTCTCTGTGTAAAAACTGTTAAGGAGCTTTGAGATAAAAGTTGCATTCAGCCCTTAGCACTTAATAGCCCCAGACAATCTCAGTCTCCGTGGTTTATTTTTCTGATCCATTCTGATATACACTTATAGCTTATGCAACAGCATCATGTGGCAGTAAGTTCCACAGGCTGTTTATGTCTTTTCCGAAAAAGAAAAAGAAAGAAAAAGAAAAAGAAAAAGAAAAAGAAAAAGAAAAGGAAAAAGAAAAAGAAAAAGAAAAAGAAAAAAGAAAAAAGGTATAATATTAAATTTGGTTTATGGCTGCTTCTTGGTAATATGCTTCTTGGTAATATATAGTGTATAGCAACTGACTACTTGTTGAATATCTTTCCTGAGCATGTGTATTGGGTTTACATGGCAAGGTTTTGGTAGAAGGGGGGCTGCAGGGGTGGCTTCTGGGAGCAGAGCCCAGGAGCTGCCCCATGTCAGACAAGAGCCAGATCCAGCCAGCTCCAAAAGGGACCCGCCGCTGGCCAGAGCCCAGCCAGNATCTCCACGCTGCAGCCTGTGGAGGAGCCCCCGGTGGAGCAGGTGGATGTGGCCTGGAGGAGGCCGCAGCCCATGGAGAGCCCCCGCAGGAGCAGGCCCCGGGCCGGAGCTGCAGCCCGTGGAGAGGAGCCCAGGCAGGAGCAGGAGGCCTGGCGGGAGCTGCCGCCCGTGGGGGAGCCGTGCTGGAGCAGTTTGGTCCTGAGGGATGGGCCCCATGGTACGGACCCATAGAGGAGCAGTTCCTGAAGAGCTGCAGCCTGTGGGAAGCCCACGCAGGATCAGCTCGGGAAGGACGGCATCTTGTGGGAGGAATGTGTTCCAGTGCCTTACCACCCTCACAATAAAGAATTTCTTCTGAATATCTAATCTAAACCTATCCTCTTTTAGTTTAAAGCCATTACCTCTTGTTCTACTACCACACTCACTGACAAAGAGTCCCTCTCCAGCTTTCCTGTAGGCCCCCTTTAGGTACTGGAGGGCCACTATAAGGTCTCCCTGGAGCCTTCTCTTCTCCAGGCTGAACAACCCCAACTCCCTCAGACTCTTCACAGGAGAGGTGCTCCAGCCCTCTGATCATCCTTAGGACCCTCCTCTGGACTTGCTCCAACAGGTCCCTTCTTATGTCCCTTCTGTTGCTCCGACAGGTCCCTGTCCTTCTTATGCTCGGGGCCCCAGAGCTGAACACAGAACTCCAGGTGGGGTCTCAGCAGAGTAGAAAGGGAAAATCACCTCCCTCAGCCTGCTGGCCACACTGCTTTTGATGAAGCCCAGGATACGGTTGGCTTTCCGGGCTGCAAGCGCACATTGCTGGCTCACGTTGAGCTTCTCGTCAAACAACACCCCCAAGTCATTCTCCTCAGGGCTGCTCTCAAGCTGAGGTGTCTGTCAGTGTGAAACCACCACAGCATGTTATGATTTTAGAAATGCTTGTGAAAGAAATAAAGAACAAGAAGGGTAAAAAATTTGAGTTATGGAAGACCAGGTCAGAGAATCTGCTCATGATGAATGAAAAGATTGAGAGCAGATTATCCTGAAGATTGGAAACAGGATTAAAAATAAAATATGTAGGAAGGGATCTAAAGCTAGATTTTGGGAGGATAAATATGACATCTTTTCTCCAAAGCCTACCAGAGCAGTTCACGATATGGCTGTTTTACATTTCAGACAGTAATATTTAGCGCAATGTCCACAAAACATACCTCTTTTCAGAAACATACCCCTTCTCCTTCTATTTTCCTGATCTGAAACAAAATTGATTCTTACTGCATGACTAGTTGGCCACAGAGAAAATCTCCCATGATAATGAAACAAAAAATTTAAAGTTCTACCACCATAGCAGTGATTGCATAAAGTGCATTTTCAGTTAATTACAGATTGAGTTGGCCTGTCAGCTTATTACTCATATAAAAAGAGCTCTGTGGTCATCCTGTGACTCAAAAAGCGGGTCCATGAGCACTGCAAGCCCATTACCCCAGCACTGCACAAAACACCAAAAGAGGTTTCTGAAACAGCAAAGTACCTGCTCAAGGAACTAACAGAATTAAGACCATGATCTTGAATTGAAAGTAAGGAGTGAGTTACGCCTGGATATAGATGGCCCTTAATTCTGAAAAAGCATTGATTTCCATGTTCCTTTCTCCTCTGATGGTCTTAGAACATTTTACAGAGGTGAGTACCATTCCGCCCTTTTATACATATGAGTGCTATTTTCTGTACTTGTGCAGAAAACCATCTGCCTGTTTCAAGTCTAAACCTATTTCCATGTCCTTTCATAATAATTTAAGCAGGGGAGAGGGGAAAGGGAGGGAGGACACTTCATGTATCTCAGTTCCTGCCTTTTCCCTTTCACTTTTGTCAGGATGAGAGGTTCTTTCTTCATTCCTGACATGGCATTTGTACACACCCACATCTCCATTTATGACCCAAGTATCCAGAAAGAGAAAACTGCTGGTGTAATTAACCTGCACACAGCAGTAGACAGGACCTTAGCTCTGGCAGTAAGATACAGAAGCAGAACTCCTGACTCCTGCCCCAGATTGCTACATTACCCAGAACTGTTTTACATAAAATTGTAAAATAATCTTGTGAGAGATTTCATAAACATGTTGGTTAAAAAGCTTTGTCTTCACTGATGGTCAATTCAGAACTTTAAGTAATTTTTAGCTGGTACATTTGACAAGAGCTTTTACACAGATCTTTCACATAATGATTGAACAACACAAAGAGGAATTAGGCTTTTAAAGGACAAATACAAATACATATTTTCACTGCATTTACTATACCTTCAATATTTTCTGTTGCTGTTTATAAAGCCCATAGTAAGTGTGCTGTTTCAATTGTTGAATCTTACTCACTGACTTTACTCATTACTCTTAAAACCAGGGTAGGTGGGAGATAACACTTTACCTCTTGTCAAACTTCATTGTCTTTTGGCATTATGCAAATATTCTCAATCTTAGTGCAATGAGAATTTTGGAAAGAAAAGGTTGCAGTGACTGCTTTGAAGTAACGGTATGTCAACAGTCTAAACATGGCTTGATTATGGAAATGAAATTTTTGTAGGGAATTCAACTATTAAAGCAGAAAATGTCTAATTAAATGGAACCCATACATTAAATTTCATTTATTCTCTACACAAGAATACTTTCTCAAGTTCTATTTAAGTAGTATTACACAGCAACATATAATTAAAAATCTAATACCACCTTCAAGTTATAAAAGGCATCTCACTTTTAACAGGAAATAGGAGCCCACATGAGAGATTTTCATTAACTGAAACAAATATTTTCACTATCAAAATGTATTTGAGGTTTTATGTTCAGCATACAGAACACACAGCTGATCGCAAGGAAAAAGTAAAAGTAATAAGAAAATGCATTCACAAGCATATGAAGTATTTACACATTTAGATAGCAGAGGAAACAGCCTCATCTCCTGTGTGTTTCATAAACACCATCATGAATATTTATATTTCATAAAATTTACACTCAAAAGCTCATCATCTGCTTATTATTTGCTGTGTGTCACTCTCCCAGTTAGCACATTTCAATAGTTCATTCCTAAATCAGAAACAATTGCACGTAGTTTACATTTACAAAAGATCATGAATGGAAGAAAGTCAGCCTGTAGACAGCCCAGGGACTGATGGAAATGCTTGCCAGCCCACAGTGCCAGTGGAAGGGATGACAGATTGGTGACTGTGTTCTTGAAGAAAATACATTCTTCCTGACAGGTAGAGCCAAACAGAATATTGTGCCCTCATATATTTAGATTCCTTAATCCTGATGCCCAGCTTTGCCCTCAAATGAGACAAAGAATTTAAACACTGTGTTAGCAGTGGTTGTGTCACCATAAAGCCCAAGTCATGGTGGAAGATGCTAGTGTGGTTGGTACAATGAACAAAGAGCAGAAACAGTTTTCCTGTCAATGTTTCCTCACAACTTGAGCTGGGAAATTTTAATGATGGAAGAAAAACACAGGGATAGTTTATTTAGTTAAAAGTGCTTTTTCCAAGGACCAATAACCATTGTTCACATTTGATGAGTGAGTTCAGATGTAAAAAAGATATCTAAAAATCAAAAGTGTTTATTTCAACACCTTTAAAATGAAGAAACATGATTCTCATCTCAAAAACCTTTTTAAGTATTCTATTTTTATGGCAATAGGTAATGCTATTTTTGGAGTGGAAAGCCTGATGGTTTGAATATCAAAGTAAAAAATCTGTTATAACTACATACATATAGTCTATTTATAATCTAATTACCACACAAGCAACAACAACTGGATAAAAATGGAAGACATAGATAGTCGTTGCAGCTTCCTAGCAGTTCAAGTTTTGCCAAGCTGTTTCAAAGCATGCCAGCAAGAGATTTGAAAGATTTGAAAAGTGAGACCTTTGATCAGTTCTTGAAGATGTTCCTCCCAAACCCATCAACAAGTCTAAGAGAAAGCTCAGGAGAATTTGCTTGAAAATTTAATGTTTGCTGATGAAAGCTATTATGTATTTAATTTCAAGCAATTTCCAGCTCGTTGTTTCATAACTACTTGCTTCATCATAAATAACTTGACAACACTATAGCCTCATAAAAACAATCCGTAGTTCACTCCATACCACATACAGAAAAAAAAGACTGATAGCAAATTCCCCTCAGACCACGTAGGATGGGCCTATGAAGTTAAGAACATGAATAACTGAACATCAGAATAGCACAAATATTTACCAAATTGTTTTAGCTGGCTAGTGCAACACCCGTGTCACCCAAAAACAATTTTTCCAGTGGAGTTTGGATCTCCAGATCAGCACTAAAGTACTGAGTATAACTAACACATTTGGGGCACCAGGGAATTTAAAGATTGAGAAAAACTGATGAAGAGAGAAAGTAATGGTGGTTAATACAAATGAGATCAAAGGAAACCCATCAGTATCAAATGGGCTGTGTAGAATGTCTCCCAGTACAGCAATTGCATTAATGAGCATGCAGTTTCATGAAGCCAAGTTGCTACAAACACTGGACTATGCTACTAATTACACCCAATAAAATATAAAAAACTTATAAATACAGAAAAGCTGTTCTAAAGCCCACAGTTACCAAGCACCTAAGTGCATATCTACGAGGAAGATACTGGTATGAATTGTCTTGCTCCCCTGTAAAACCTCTGATATGTGACAAGTAACACACCCAGGTCAGAATGAAAAAGTTGCAGTAAAATATCATCATGATGCATTGAAATGCCTTTGCTAATATAAGGGAGAGTACTTCAACTCTGAGGCAGAAACCTAAGTAAATCATGGGTGATTCAGAACACCTTGATGGTAGAAGGATCTTAACATGAGAAATTCAGACTTAGGACAGAGACTCAGCAAGGTACATAAACATATCCCTTCTAATTTCAAGTTTGTTGAAAGGTACCCAGAATCACCCACCAGAAGGCCTGGAAGGCTATCCCTCTACCATTAAACAAAACCAGCCTAGGAGCCTGAGCCTTCATGACGTGGCCTGGCTGCATCCATGTGGCAGAGCACTGGGCTGGGTATAGGCCATCCCATGGTTATTCCTATACTGGTGAATTAAACAATGTCAAATAATGTACATCAACCTGAGTTAAATCGTCTGTACTGTCCAGTTGCTAGAACATTCCCTGGCATGGGACTCCCGTAGTACTCCCTAAACAATTCCCTAGAGTTCAGGATGTAGCATGCACCAAGGAGTATTACCAACAGGACTCCGTTATTATCTAAACATTTTAATAATATAAATAATAGCTATAAGTTTATGGCAAGTTATGAGAGATTGGACATACAATACTCTTTATTCCAACATACATTTTAAAATGTATGAAGTATATTTTTGATAAACATATACATCTTATAGAAATATATAATATTTCTATTAGCTCTGAGGACAAAAATATTGAAAGATATTGAAAAATATTAAGATCTGGAAATTGGGTTGTAACTGATCAAGCAAGTAAATTGATCATATACTAGAATAAGCGATTAACATCAAACAGTAAGTCAAAATTTGCAGGACTGCACCTGCATTTTTGAAAATAACAGCCAAAGGCAGATTTAAAACAAGAAACAAGAAAATACATAGACTTCATTCATCATCTTTCATAAAGCAGAACCCTAAGTGACAAGCATAAACATTGACCTTGTAACGAGCATCCCATTAAGCATTTAGTTTAGTTCAGGATTCACATATCCCAGTCTCTACATTTATACAACAAACAGTAAATATATTCAAAACATCTTCTGTGAGAGTAACTCGCTTTCAGTAGCACATTGCTGAAAGCTCTGTTATAGCTGTTTGGCCCCAGCATAGGTGCCTAGACTTAATGAAGGCCTGTTATTCCATTAGACTCTTCTTTAGGGACTGCCATATGCCAAGACAGACCTTTGGTCCAGCCTTTTAGAGCCATTCCCATGTCTTTTGAGTTCTATATTCCTGTGGGTCTGTTTTCAGTGAGCTGAACAACTACATAACGATACCATCAGCAGAAAAGCAGAATATTCAGGACAAGAGTTGAGACAGAAGGAGGGTTTTATCCTTCCTTCAGGAAAGATTTGTTTATAGGAAGGATTTATGTAAAATTACTCTGGCACAATTTATTCTGACCTAAGACCACAATTTGCTCCCTTATTTCTCATTTAAATTCATTTTGCCAGTCATTTTTGTGGTACAAATTGCTTCCCCGCCACCTGTGCCCATTGAAATCATTGGCAATGCATAAGTAGGCTCAATCTCCATTCCCGTCTCCTTTTTTTTTTTCCATGTGCTATTTGGAAAGGAGGATATCAGCTGCTTTCTCTTTGCATTGCAACCAAAATACTATAGGAAAGCTCAAAGGAAAAAGAGGAATATTCCCTGGATAGATGTCCATACTGCATCCTTCATAAGACATATTGTCTCTCATGCACATAATTGTTTTGGTTCAAAAAGCTATCCCTACCTTTCAGTTCTGTCTTGTTGCCAAGGAGTCTTTTTATAAATACTTGCTTTTGGAAAAAGGATGTAGACAGATCACTTTCCAGGTTTCCATGACTGCTACAGTGTTTAATTCATTTTGATTCATTCTGTGTTTACATCTGCCTTCAGTCTTTTTGTCCCGTCTTTTGAGAATTCGCCTAATCTACTTTGTTTTCCAAAAAAAAAAAAAAAAA
>VXAA01001124.1:23060-57838 GCA_013399115.1 Anseranas semipalmata
AAAAAAAAAAAAAAAAGAGGCATTTGATTTAGTCACTTTTTCCTCTGAAAGATTTGTGAGGTACAGGATATAACTGTAGCAGATGTGAATAAGAAACAGATCTCCCAAGCTATGATCCAAAGTTATTTAACTAGGATAAGAAGACCTTTTCCGTTCATGGACTCAGCATAGTCACAGTTCTTAGCTAGAATTTCCAGTTTATCTCATAGACTACTTCAAAGTGAAGATGCATGTTTTCAACCTCTGTTCAGCAAAACGCAGACTAGAGTGCCTTTAACACTAACAAAATTTAAACACGTTGTTGAGTTCCTTTGAACAAGTGTCTGAAAACACTATAACTTCATAATCTTTTCCATTGCATTTTTGGCATTTGACATCCTTTCAGTCATCCTTCTAACCCCAGGTACATAGCTAAAACACTGGGTGTACACTTTTAATCATCCTTAATTGTGAAGTAGCCGCAAAGACTCAGAGTGGGTGAACCACACAAAATTTACTCCTGCAAAAGTACATGTTTATTGTACAATTCCCCGTGAACTGGTCAAATGTGCATGAATACAAATCCATGCCAGCAGATGCTGCCTTGCCAGCTGTGCATTTTGAGAGCTGCTTGAGGTTTCCTAATGGCATTTTCTTCTAAGATAAAAATAAATAAGTGGACACAAAGAGAGGTATGTCTGTCTTTGCAGTCACTCATCTCTTTCACTCTTCTCTCCTGGTTTTCCACCCCAGTTAGTAATATGAGGAGACGAAGTTGTACATGTGACTTGCTTTTCACTGCGACCTTACTGTGAGTTGTAACAACAGCTGAGGATCTGGCTAGGCTTTAGATTCAGCTGGAAAAGTCCATTCTCTCACAAAAAGGAGCAGTCTTTGCCCTATTTTGCACAATTTTATAACGACTATTTGGGACATATGATGCAGAGGGAATCAATCCACTGATTTTGTCAAAATTCAACATGTATTTAGACATCTTTACCTAAGATTTTATTCTTAAATAAAAGCTGATTTGAAAGGCAAAAAATACATTATTGCAGTGATTTCTGGTTTTCCTCTTTACTGCTTTTGGGTTTCTTCCTTTACTGTGGTGTCTACTCCATTTCCTAAGTCCCTTAGTTTAAATTTGAAGCAAAATAGCTTCCAGATGCAATTTTACTGCTCCCTTACCCACATAATGAAAACTAAAAGACACTGTGGAATCCCTGTTGAGGCACCACGATCAATAAGTTAGGCAAATAACCATCGTAACACTTTTTTACTGCTCTGCTGACTTTAAAAAAAAAAAAAAATGTAAGTCATCCAGCACAGATACTGGATGAAATGAAACAACAGTTTAATAGCAGCAGATTCTCTTTGGGGGTGTTATGATGCTTCTTGAGAACTTTTGTTTAAAATATGCATAAACACACACAGGGTACAGTATGGCAAGTGGAACTTTTCATAGTGTACAGAAATAAAGTTCAATTTGTCAGTGGCAATTCAATCACATTTGTGTGTTAGATAAGGTTGCTGTGAAAAAATCACACACTGTTTATTCCTAAGATGAAGTACTAATACAGCTTTAATTTGTTTTTCCATAGCCTTTCTATAAAGTCAGTTTGTAACTTTTTTGGTTTATAATAATATACAAACAACCCACAAACTTTGCATTCTACATTGATGTAAATTTGAGGCTTGTATCAGAGAAGATTTATTCCTAACACTCATACTAAAATGACTGACCCTGGAAGGCTAAATAAAGGAGTTTATTTCCTCCTATTAAATTTTAAATGTAGCAAAAGCTTAAGATTCAAAGTTATCTTCATAGCAGAATGCAATGTTCTAGTCTCCCTCTCTCAAAGTGCATCTTAATTCATGAAGACTTTAATTCTCCCTTTAAATAAAAGAGATTTTTTTTTTTAATTATTCCAGACATGCTATATTTTTACCATACATCAAATATGCTTGAAACTTTTACAGTTATATCATGGCCTAGGCAGTGTCTTTGGAGACAGAATTTGGCCTGCACTACCAAAATGAATGGACAAAATGAATGTTGAGATGCAAAGTTTTACCTGTAAATCTCACATTTCTGAATGTATCTGAATGTATCCTTAGAATTATAGCAAATGCACATGTTCAGCCTAAATTAGGTCAGAGTTCAAGGCGGGGAGTAAATCAGTTCCCTTCAAAACTGTGCAGTATCTCAGGATATATGTAAATGGTGAAGACTCCATCATGATAATAAACTTAAGTCAGAAGAAAGTAAAAATAAGCTAAACAAGTGGTTTTAAACAAATTAGTAACATTAATAGAAATTAGCAAATTAGTAAAAAAGCTTAATAACAACTTCAGCTGGTAGAAACCTCCCTCCCGAATGTCCCCATCTGTGTACACAAAGAAGGGCAGAGGAGAAGCTGATCTCTAGACCTGCTCTCTAGACCTCCTGCCTTGCCAAGTTTTGCCCCATTCAGGACTTGTTTGTCCCTTGGCCTCCAGCTTTCACCCATACATATAGTCTGAAATATCTGGATTTTCACCTTTGCCTGCCCTTGGTTCTTCAAATTCTTTTCTTTCATGCTCAATCTAATCTCAGGTCACTGCAGCTTTTGAGTTATTCATTAAAATATTCTCCAGATGAGCAGCAGCTGTTGGTGTCGGACACCAGCTGGCTTCTCCCTTGAACGAGACCACATGACACCATCAACTTCTTTTGCTGGTGTGAGTTCAACCTGCACTGTGTTAACCCAAGGTGAGAATTTGTAGCAAAACCTGTAGCTGCTGGCAGAGGAGAGGCATTTGTGTTATATCAGTGATGTTTTCCTACAAGTTGCCAGGAAGAATCCAAAAATCCTTCTCTTCAAGCTGAAGGTTTTCCCTTCCGTGTCATCATTACACTTAGGAATTTTCAAGAAAAGACTCCTCGTCATGGGAAACACATTCCTAATACCTCCAAATGCCCTACATTTTCTCTTTTTCATTCGAGTGAAACTACTCACTGGAACGGGAATCATTCAACATCTGGCATTTAAGGAAAATAGCATAGCAGGAAACAGAAAACACCTCTTTTTTGTTTGTTTGTTTGTCTGTTTGTTTGGGGTAGAACACCCTGGTCTTTGGAAGGTGTGCTTACAATGCTGAAGATCATATGAGCTCCTGCCTTCTAGTGACAGCCTGTATCCTTTGCAATGTAATTGTTGAGACCTGTCTTGAAATCCAAACAATGCCATGAAAAGTGTTTACATTCTCTGATTCAGTGGAAGAAAAGTATTCAACAAAAATTTCAATTTCATACACATTTATATTTCATTTTGAGCCATGGAAACTGTAAACTGGAGCAGGTACAGCTGCTAGAGGTGGCCAGGAGAGTTTGCAGTAGCAGGCCATCCAGCACAGAAATTGAGATGTGGAGATGCATGTATTTTACAATATAATTTTGAATATAGATATCCATGTGCTGAGTCATTAACAAAGGATATAATTAGACAAGCATCATGAGGAGACTCACATATTTCATAATAAATTACAAAATTCATATGTAGAGGTATACTGGGCAGAGATTTTCTAATCAGACCATTAAACATGTTTTTGCTGCTAGTTCCCAAGGCTGACCAGAGCAGAGCATCTACAAATTGTGTGGAGAAGGACACCTACACCTTTTTATTTCTTATCCAACAAGGTGTATGAAATTAAAAGAAATAATATAAAATGCAATGGATAAAACCATGATTAGTAGTCTGCAAGGGAGAAGCTCACACTGCTGCGTGGACAGTTTGGCATACATATTCTTTCGCATCTTTAATTCCTGTTAGTCTATGGAAAAAGCTATTGACTAGATAGAGATGAAGCATACATAATTGCATTATGTCACAATTTTACGCTTAGCATCTGGCAATGATTCTTTCTCCAAAGTACAAAATTCAGATATGACAACAATGAACAATGAATCTGATTCTCATCTTCATTAAATTGGGTTTTCATTGCTGTAATTTCAGTCTATTTTTTCTCCTAATATTCAGTCATTCTAGTATCAGCTGATTCAGGATGTGAATACCTAATTAGATTTGGATGGTTTCATGCATCCCAAAGAGGAAACTAAAAATTGGCTGAATCCTTCTGGAAAAAAAAAAAAANATAAAACTGTTTTTCATATTCTATCTAAATTGAATAGGCAATTTATGCTTGCAGAGTAATCTCATGTTTTAGGTTACTGGCTGGTTTCATTAAAAGTCAAGAGGCAACTTTCTTTTTTATGGCCCTGAACCATTAAAGAAAATTTTTGAGCCAGACAGTCTTTTGTATGACAGCCTCCATCATCAGACAAAAGTAGTAACTATAGGTGTTAGCCTCTGCAGTTACTTGTCTAACTATCCCATCACCCTGCTGTACAAAATGTCTCAGCTACCTTGCTAATCAGGATCCATCAAATATACAATATAACGGTAACTTGTATGAGAATGAGACATTCAGAGTGACAAAGTGTGGTTGGTTTTGCTTGGACCTTACAGCATATTGTGAGTGTTGAATGTCACTGCCAGGTTAGACAAACAGATGTTGTGATCAAGTAACTCAGGATGCATCGCTGAATATGTCAGAGCACGTACAGAGTGAGTTTTATTCTGTTTCAGTCTCCTTTTATGAACTTTTTTTTTATAAATACTTTTTTACTTAAATTACCTCTACTTTTATTTTTATTGCAGAAATCTAGAAAGTGTGATAATAAGCAGAGGTTTGAAATAGCTAGAGATAAGCAAACCTATGAATATTTTTCCTCTTGCAAGGAAAGCAGAAGCATGTCATTCTTCCTGGCTTAGATGAGGAGGAAAATATTATTGCACACATCAGGTACACCTCCACTAGCAAATTAAATGTGCTTGTGGAAGTTAAAAATGACTGCAGGCACTGATGCTAAGTGGTACAGACTAAGCCATGCTCACACCATTTATCTCATCCTCTGAAAGAGGGTGGCTGCATGCAAAGTTTCATTTGGAAAAGTGCCTGTCTCTAACACAAAGCTCAGCAAAGGTTTGGGAGAGTTCTAGCTCTGTTAGGAGCATACTGTCAGCTAAATTGCATGGTCAATCAAATTCCAGTGCCCAGGGATGCCTCCTGGCACTATATGGGCAAAGGTAATACTACCTTCATCCTTCCCCTCCCATTTCAACATACTGAGACATTAAATATGTTAGAATTTCTTCTGACTAGCCTAAATTCAAGTTGGGAAGGGAGAAACTGAGCTCCTCAGATTTTTATCCATCATGAGAGTATGAAAGTAGATTTAGACTTCTCTTCTAACTGTGCTTTTCTTGCATTGCATTGTGTGAATTCTCACTGATGAAGTGAGGATCCCCCCATCATTCTTGACCTAATGAATTTCCTCTCTGATTCTTTTTCTCCATCTTCCCTTAATTTTGTTAAAATTAGCAAAGAACTAATCTAATCAAATCAGTGCCAATGTCATACTTCAGCAGAACTAGCTAACATTGAGCAACCATCTGATGACACAGCTATGTTTGTCCTAGAAATGCAGAATTTCTGCTCTTCCTCATACAAAGACACCAATTTGCTCAGAGACAGCTCAGATAAGGCTGGATAGTACTGCAGAGATAGTCATACCCTTTGTTCTTCAATACTACTCTTTCCTTTGCAGTTTTTCTTCCTTGTTTTTTTCACATGGTAAAGTCTGGAAAACAGTGCTCTAGTTAGTTCTTGCCTCCTCTTGAAGGTAACCTCACCAGAAGGCTTGCAGACAAAACAAATGCAGGGAGATTTCTCAGAAGTTTGTACTAATTTGCCTGAAAAGATGCTGTAACCATGCATATCAGTCTATTTGAAAACAAAGACTTTTCAGAAATGTATTTCCTCTGTTTTCAGAAAACATTGAATTTCCTGGAGGTTGGATAAGGATATGTCATTAGTGCTTTTTTTGCCACAGACTTTAAGATATACATCATTGCTAACCCTGTGGACACAAGACCTTCTGTTGCATCATATAATTAGCTGCTTGGTTCTCACACAGTCAAGCACCTAATGTTAAGAACAGCTGTGCCAGTTACAATATAATTTGTGACAATACATGTTCAATATTATTTTGTATTATAGCGATTTAGATTGCAATACTACCCCCTGCAATGGCCAAAGTAGTCCTATCATTGACATCAATAAAAGCTAGATCAGATCCAAAAGGAATAGCAGACCCATTGTTCCTCTAGCGATAAATTCCACCAAGAGAAATTTTCATGTTCACATCTAGGGTTCATTTCCTGTAGATAGTTAAACAATAAGTACACAGGCAAAATGGAAAAGATCCTGATTCCATTTACTGGCATGGATTTAAGGTCAATAGATTGCATTCAAGCTGATGTAAGTAAGAACAGAATCCAGCCAACAGAATCGAACCCAAGGCCCATAACATTTTCTTCCTTTCAGATCATACGTTAAGATATTTCTCATTATATTGAAAAAAAAAAACCCTCAGTCTATATTCTTCCTGTACTCACATCTGTCTTTTAGTTGACGATGTCAGTATCACAGCAAGTCCATTACCAGAATATATGCTACTAAGCACCCTATTTAAGAGAATTTTATTCATGACAGATTCAGATACTTTCAGCCTTGATGTTATTTCCATTTTGTACACTGGGATGGTGCCAAATAGACCTGTACAATAAAAATACCAGCACTGAAATGAAGGGTTTTTAACTCTGACAGCTAGAGAAAGAAAGGAAGGTAATAATCAGGAGTTCAGCTACAATTTGTAATGCCTTGTGGTAGGACTGAATGAGTCTTTTACTCTTATGTTAGAGGAATCCATTGTGATACAGTTGGACCAGATTATTTTTGACTTTATTTTGCTTTGTAAAACAGTCAGAATCCACTAACCACAGTTGTACTGTTCTGTATTTGCACTGACGTCAACAAGATCAGCTTCCATTTATGCAGATTGCCTACAATTTTGTTGACCATAATGTCTTCGACCATCATTAGAAATCTGGTCTGCACTTTACTTTGTATTCTGCTGTCGTAGGACTGACGGCCTTAACTCTTTCCATGGGTATATCAGGTCTCTGTACTCACTAGCAGTTTGGTCTTTTATGCAGACCACTGGCAGGATCAATCAAAACAACAGATTCTTCCCTCTCACAGATTATTGGGGAAGCTGATTTCTCCTGAATATATTAAAAATACAGAGAGAAAACACACACAACCAGCCAAAGGGTCTTGAATGCCTTTTGTCCCCCAAAGAAATTGTAGTCATTCACAACCCAGTTAAAAGTCCTTAACCAAATAACTTCTGCCACAGCTTGATATCATATCTACCTGTCTTTTGGGTTGGTTCACTCAAAGAGCAGTTGTCTTCATTTGTGTCTCTTCTGCATGCTGATGACTAAATGACGGGCTGCTCCTTTTCCTGGGCTGTTACCAAACTGTTCCCCCTCTCCACAGGCTTAGCACCAGCCACACTGCTCAGGTCCTGTTTTTGAGATACAGTGACAAGGAGCATGCAGCGAAGGAGCGATGCACTATTCATCGAGCACAGCAGGACTTGGCCATCCTGCTGCTCAAGACCATAGACTGAGCTGTGGCCGACTGTGTCTCAGGTTTCCCATTTGTGATTTACAGTGCATCCCCTAGGTCTGTAACCTGACAGTCATTTATATTTCAGCTACTGATATATATCTTTCCCTCCGCCAACAGATTCACCACATTTCTACTACCATTGATTTTGCCTGACATTTTATTGCATATAGTTGTAATGCAAACATCACTTCAGACTAACCTCAGCCTATGCCCTGGAGATCTTCCTTCTTCTTTCACTGTTCAGGTATGACATCACATAAAAACAGCAGTACTGAGTTGGACTCAAGCTCCATCTGTCTGACACAGGCTGGATGTGGCGCTGGGCAGCCTGCTCTAGTAGTTGGCAACCCTGCCCAGAGCAGGGGGGTTGAAACTAGATGATCTTTAAGGTCCTTTTCAACCCATGCCGTTCTATGATTCTATGATTCTATGATTCTATGACACCATGACGAGTAGCCTCCAACAGCCCCTCAGAGATTTTTTGTTACAGGTTGGAATGAGATTCAGGCACCTGAATGTAAGTGCCTGCTGCTATTTCAGATGTTTGTGTGTATCCTGCATGGCATCCAGCTGCTGCTCCAGGAAGGCAGAGGTCTCCTACAGGTCCTGTGTCACATCTGCCAACTTTGTGCAGATGTGTTATGTATTTAATGACACCTGTTTTTGGCAATAAGTCCCAAATGTCATGTTTTTGTGTTCAATAACCTTTGATAAATTTCTCATCTATGAACTTGCCCACTCTCCCTGTTAATTACACAGTTTTAGCACACACAAATTTTATGACAAGGAGGTCCGCAAGTTTTATGAAAAGTTGTCTGGTTTTATGGGTTATGAATGTGCTATCTGTGATGGTTTAACTTGTAGCTCAAGCAGAGGCCTCGTACACCCATAGAATAGATGCACACAAAGCAGGATGTAATTAATACTTGCTTGCCTTAAGCCCATACGCATGTACACTAAAATAGCATAATCAGCATAATCATAAAAGCCTATTGTAACATTGTAGTGCCACAAATAGTATTTTGTAAGGCAGACAAGTTAAAATCTATAAATAATAACCATAAATGCAAATCCAAATTGTGACTTGTGATATAGCTTCACAAGCAGGATGCAGAAAAACATGTGCACGTAGTAAAATATGCAAAATGAGAAGTAAGGGTGTAGAGCACGCATGAAGGGTGTCTGATGGAACCAGAATTCCTACAAAATAAGCAAAAAAAAAAAAAAGTCCTGATCCCAAAAATGAAATGTCAAAGACAGATGGGATCACCACCTTTTCTCTAGGGGATGGGGCATAAAAATTCAAGGATGGGTGAGAAGAAATGAGGAACACAGACGACTTCAGTTCTGGCTAACCACAACGAAGCACTTTGAGGATTGGCCAACTCAACCTCAGCAACTTAAGACCTTGAGAGACCCTAACCATCAGTGCTAACTAAAATAGCATCAGTTCTTTGTGTATACTCACACGTAGTTTGGAATAAGCTCAAAAAGGACAAATCGTTTCGTATAAATTGTGATAATGAAAATGATTAAGAACTATGTGTTAGCCATGTGTATTGTCAATAGATATCATTTTAGTAAAGAGTTGTTCTGAAGTTTGAAACTGGCCTGACCTTTTAAACATTCCCATCACAGCCATCTCTAAATCCCTTGGAGATGCATAGGCATACATAAATGAAGGCATAATATGTTTGATGACTCCTTGTTCTTGTACTAGAATGGACAGCAAGCACTCAAGTGCTGTCTGTCCTTTCAATGTCATTCATGATTTTACAGACATCAGTCAACTCCTACTTTTTCCAAGGGTGTTTGAAGAGTCCTTGCTTTCTTATTTGTTCAAAATATGGAAAATGGTTTTTATCTTTAAACATTCTGTGGCCTTTTTCTAAACATTTTTCAGTTCCTTGTAAGAGGGAGGAAATAGAATTCCTAAAACTTCAGCTTACCATGGACTAACAGCCCATTTGCTGTTTTGCCTGCTTTTGCTATTTCTTATGGGTATGGCAGAACAGGCCTTCCTGTCTGGCGTCTTCAAGTGTTAACTGCTGTTAGATGTTGCCATTTAATAGGGTTTATATATTATATTACATGGGTGTTTCCAGTTTACAGATGAAGTTAAGGTCATATTTAACCAATGTAGGATCAACACTTTCAGTTGCAAATAACTTAAAACAGGAACTTTCCTAACTAAATCACTAGCTCAGTTACGCTCTCTGGACTTCAATACAGCAGTGGGAGAAAGAGGAGAAGAGAAACAAGCATAAGTTTATTAGAGTTCTTGTATAATGCTACAGAGAAGGCTAGAGAGAGAAGAGGGGTTTGGGGTTTTTTAATATAGTTTTGGTTGGACGTTGGGATACTAATAGTACCATATCCCCTTACAATGGAAAAGTAATTAATGTGGCAGAGAATAAGAAGTGTAATTCTGTTCCTTTTCACTGCTGTTTTTAATACACCATTTCCTTTGAATTTTGTTTGGTTTCTTTGAATCCCACTCCTCCACAGACTTCCCAGGACTCAGCACTCTTCTGTTATTGCTTATTCTTCCTGCTGCTTTTCTGGCTGTAGTAGCCCAGTAGTTACTTCAGCTGACAACAGTTCTGTTAAGTTCCAAATTATTTTTCATTACGGAAAATGTGTGAAAAGCAACAAAAGGAGAACAGGCTTCAGCTAAGTCTGTAGAATAATATATATGTCTTCCATTAAGCCCATGGTTATTCAAGAGATCATAGGAAGTTGTTGCCCATGATAGCAGTCACTATATTCAGCTACCCTAGGTTCCCTTCTGTTCTTGTGTGTTTGCATGATTATATCTTCAGAGTCTAAAGTATTTAGAACAATGATTTTTTATATGTGCTGCTACAGGACCAGGAAGCACTGACACCCCATGCTTATTTTCACTCTAGACATTATGAAGGGGTATTTAGCAACATTAATCAGAAGGTATGTACAGGTATGCCATGATTGTAATCAAACATTAGGAAGGCTGATGAGAGCAGAAATTTTATGATTGACTAAGAAATATACAAATATATACAAAGCAAGGAGTCTGGCTAAACTGTGTTTAAACATCCTGTTTCTTCTAGAGAATAACTGCTGAATTCAGGCTGAATAAGAAAGGAAGATATTTACCGTTATTACAGAAATTCATCAGCTACACAGCAGCACAATTTAAGTTTCAGTTCTATAATACGCTTCGGGAAGATTTAGCTAAAATGTCACACAGGAAGTTACCAATAATTTTGATATTTCTGTAAGATTCTTCTTCTCTTTACCAGACATGAATATCAGATTATCTGCATTGCTCAAATGGAATAGTCTGTCACCTTGCTCTCTAAGCCAGTCAGCCACTGACATCCCCATTTTCATTTTCCCATAACTGACAATATTTTACCACATTTTTTCACCCCAATTGATTTTAATAACTATGGACCCAATATTTCCACCTTTATACAAGAACTTTTCTAAATTCCTCAAGTAATGTCTGAAAAACAGAGTCCTACACACACAAAAAAATCTCTGTCTGGAACAGCTACTTCTAATTGAAACTACAAAAGTATTTAGGGGAACCAGTGTATGTATTTTCCTAGTATTGCCTGTCCCTTCACACCAAGCCAGCTTTGGTTCATCAAGGACACAGCCTGGAGAGCGTTTGTTACTTGGAACAACAAACAGATTGGTTTATTAATTTTTGTCACTATATATGCTGTGCTCAGTATTAAGTTATTCTTCCTACGCTGCAATTTCTCCTTGTTTAGGGAATCTCTCGCACTTAAATTCAAACACAAATAGCTTTTTCTTCTATAAATATATCTGTAAGTCCCCTTATTTTATTGGAAATGGCCATTTTTCTTGTATGCATCTATGTCACTACCGACCAGTCTCCTAGTTACAGAAGATCTTGTATTTGCATTTGTTTTGAAGGACACAGAGCAGCTCTGTGCTGCTGAGAGTAAAGTAACATGTTGACAACATGCATATTTACCTCTGTTCAGCACAGCCAGTGTAACACGGCTGGGTCTCAGTGTGCCTTAGGCAGCCCTAAATACGCACAGCAAGGACTTCAGCCATTATCTCAGAGTTTGATTATTTTACTGCTCTTTTTTTAGTTGTGTGTGTGTGTGTGTGTGTGTGTGTGTGCGCGCGCGCGCCTTGAACAAGGCTCCTTGCCATTTATGTGAGAGAGTGGGGGAATGCATGGAGTACTGCTGGCCATGAGCCAGCTGAGAGCTTACAGAGCAGGATTAACGTGCAGACTGATGTTGTCTGCTGCAGACCTCCTGATCAGGAAGAAGAAGTAGCTGAGACCTTCTTCAGACAGCTGGAAGAAGTCTCACATTCAAAGGTCCTGGTCCTCATAGGGAAGTTCAACCATCCTGAAATCTCCTGGATGGACAACCAAGCAGGGCAAAAGCAATCCAGGTTTCTGGATTTTGCTGATGATAACTTTCTGACACAGATGGCTGAGGAGCCAATGATGGGAGATGCTCTGCTGGACCCAATACTCACAAACAAGGAACAACTGCTCAGGGTATGAAAGCTGCGGTCAGCTATGCAACAGTGAGATGGTGAAATTCAGGATCCTGAGATGAGGAAGCAGGGCTGAAAGCAGGACCACAACCCTAGATTTCAGGAGAGGATACTGGCCTGTTCAATGATCTGTTTGGAAGAATCCCATTGGAGATTGTCCTGGTGAGAACAGGGATCCAGGAGAGCTGTCTGATTTTCAAGGATAACTTCCTCCAAGACCAGAAATGGTTCATCTCAATCTGCAGGAAGTCAAGCAAAGAGGGCAGGAGGCCTGCATGCATGAAGGTCCTAACAAAACTCAGACTCAGGAAGCATATACAAGGTGGAAGCAAGGACAGGTGACCTGAGAGTAACTTAGAGACACTGAGTTTGCAGATTAAGGCAGGAAATCCAAAGGCCATCTGTTGTATTTGGCAAGCCTTCCACCATGAGATGACTAGTATAAAGAAGGAAGGGAGAGCACTGGATGTTGTTTATCTTGATTTTAGTAATGCTTTTGACACTGACTCCTCTAGCGTCCTCATTCACAGATAGATGAAGAACAGGCTAGATAGGTGCACAGTGAAGTGGGTTGAAAACAGTTGGAACTACTGTGTTCAAAGTGTTGTGATCAGTGACAAGAAGTGCAGCTGGAGGTGCAACAGTCACTAGCGGTATACCCCAGGGACTGATACTGGGGCTAATACTGTTTGATAGTTTCCTTAATTACTTGGATGCTAGGACAGAAGGCTGTACCCTCAGCAACTTTGCAAGTGATAACAAAAATGGGAGGTGCAGTTGATACACCAGATAGTTGTGCTGCCATTCAGAGGGCCCTTGACAGGCTGGAGAGGTGGGCTGACAAGAACATCATGAAGTTCAACAAGGCAAAGTGCAAAGTCCTGCACCTGGGGAGGAACAGCCCCAGGCACCAGCACATGCTCGGGGCTATACAGCTGAAAAGCAGCTCTGCAGAAAAGGAGCTGGGGGTCCTGTTGGGCACCAAGTTGAACATGAGCCAGCAATGTGCCCTTGTCGCAAAGAAGAACATCAGCCTGCTGGGCTGCATTAGAAGTGTTGCCAGCAGGTTGAGGAATGTGATCCCTCCCCTCTGCTTAGCCCTGGTGAGACGCACCTGGAGTATTGTGACCAGTGCTCGGTACAAGACAGACGCTCGGTACAAGAGGCAACGGGTGCAGACTGAAACACTGATAGTTCCATTGAAACATAAGAGAAATCTTTTTTTTCCTGTGAGGGTGGTCAAGCACTGGCATAGGTTGTCCAGAGAGGTTGTGGAGTTTTTATCCTTGGAGATACTCAATACCCAGCTGGACACAGCTCTGGGTGAAGTTACTTTGAGTAGAGCTGTTGTACTGGATTATCTGCAGAAGTCCCTTCCCACCTCTGCTTTTCTGTAACTCTGTGAAATGACCTGCAAGAGCCATCCCCAAAACAGCAGCTACTGCAAGCTGGAGTGCATGCTGGCATAATCCAGCATTCCATAATTCCACAATCCAGCTATCCTCATTCCCAGGAGGAGGAAACGTGCTCTTATCTGATTGAGTTGGGCGGGAGTGGTATGACGAAACTACACCAGGTGCTGTTGCTGCCTGCCCCCTGCCTGCTTAACTTGTCTGCCATGTCTTGTAACTGAGACAACAGTTATTTTCTGCAAAGGAATGAGCTTTTTCAGATCATTCAGGATCTGCCTCTGACTGAAAGCAGCAGTAAGCAAGTGCTTTCTCTCATGTAGTACAGGGGGAGTGGAGACACTTCAGATCAGATTGCAAATACTGCCTTAGTCTCTCGTGTGTTTAGCCTTTCTGTAACTTTATTGTAACACCTATGCAGCAGTCCTGAGACAGGGGAGCTCAGAACATTGCTCTCTTTGTTGGAGGAAATGGTGGTTTTTTCTCCACTGAAGTGCTGCAGTCTAATAAAATATTAATATTAATCCAATGTCTAAACAACACCTCACCAAATCCAAGATGATGTCTGAAAAAAAAAACACATTCTTTTGGTACAGTCGACATCTACCCAAGATCTGTGCACATCCTCTTCTCCTCCCAGACTGGATTTCTGCATATTAACATGGGAAAACAACTTGGCACTATCTACCAGCACCATCTGCTGTTACCTTAGAGAAGGTATATTACAACAGATAAATAAATAGATAGATAGAGTTATAAATCTGTCATGTCACTAATTATACCTCAGTCCTGCAGTCATATCTATATGGATAGCTCTGTGTTTATATGAAATCTCAAAGATCCTTTCTGGTTATAAAATCATATTCCAGGGTTCCTTATTGAAACTAGTGTTCACATATGCAGCTTCCACTGACTTAAAGCCTATTTTCATAGCTTTGGTTTTGTCTAAGACACTCTCTCTATATATAAAGAAGATTGGTTTAGTAATTATGATGAAATAGCACGATACTTCTGTAAGCAGTGAGGATTTGGAGAACCCTATTCTCTCCCTTGCTTCTGCTTTTGCTGTTGGTTGCTGGAGGTAAAGTAAGAGGGACTTCTTCCTCACACCTTTCATGGGGAAGCTGTTTCCCATTTAGGCTGCTAAAATTTCAGTGTAAAGTAGGGACTGACCTACCACTGAATGAAGGAAAATTAATTATTTTTTGTTTATACATATTCTGTGTTTGAGCATTTTAAAACTCTTTATAAAAATAAATGATAAAACAAAACAAAAGGGGTTGTTTTCTTGTCTTAACATTAATCACAGGCACAGCTAGAATTTGACAAAAATTATTCATACCATCAACTTTTAACTGAGATTAATTGATCTTTCAGTACTGTGAACTAACAAGACTTTCAAGGAGTTGTACAGTATTAATTAGAAAAGAGAGCTCTCAATGGTTGCTAAGAAACAAGTATATATTTGTAATCGCTTTTTTACCCCTTGGCAGTGATTCCTTGTCATAGATACAAGAATGTTTCCTTAGGAACAAATCCCTGTCATCTTCAATTAGCAAGCTAAGAATGTAAAAGCTAGTTGCTGGTTACTATAAGGAGATAGGAGGGGATTCCTCTGCTAAAGGTAGAGAATCACAAGCAACATCTGTATTAAAGCACTAGACAGGATTTGAGGCTCTGAGCATGTTGAATTAGCAGGCCCGTAGCATGCTTTTGGTCTAGGCCAACTAACATCCTCCCAGGGAGAGCCCAGGCATGGTTCAGGGGGAGTACCACGACCAGGCAGTACTTCTAGTAGATACTTCTGATACTACCCTCTTTCAGGAGATGCAAGACACAAGATGTGTCATGCTAGTTGGCTTCAGGGCTAGCAAACAGTCCCTGGACTGCTTTATTTGCTGGAACATGTATAGACATAGAAATCAGAGAAATCAATAAATCAAATTAAAAGAAAAAAAAAAAAGAAAGAAAGAAACAAGAAACAAGCAAACAAACACACACACACAAAAAAAAAATCCCTACCTTTACAATAACTGGCATTTTATCTTTTGAAATTTTTCCTGAAAACTAACTTTTTTTCTTTTTTAAATGTCATCTTAGATCTGACCAGCTTTGTGATGCATAATTGCATTGCATTTCTTTATTTTAAATACTCCCAACTCCATTGCTATATGTGCTATAGAAAACAACTTGCTAAAGTCCTGTGCAGAATTTTGCTTATGAATTTTGAATTTTACTGCCATGTGGTTACATCCCATGAGTGAAGTTAGGCATGTACTGAAGCATTTACAGAAAAACTACATAGGAATATGGAGAAATCAAGTGTATCCGGAGCACTTCCAAAACATGCAGAATAATAGTTTCTCTGCAAAAGCTTATAACAGAGAAAGAGTTTTGAACAAAATCACTATGTTTAAATTAACATTCCTTTTAAAGCAGTATCTGCATGCAAAGAATGACCTTCAGATTTTCTTAAAGATATTTTTATAGGGTCATGCACAGTTTGGTTTTTGCTCCCCCCCAAAAAATCCAAGGCTTGCAACTGAGGTGAAAACTGGGCAAGTGATAAATCACAAAAGAAAACTGTGAAAGTGAAGAACCTCGATCACTTGGAAAGCTGGGAAGCAAGGAAAAATGCATGTTTCAAAAATATGTAAAAGGATATCTAGGAACAAAGAGTGTTGTCCAGAGATGCTGGCAGTAGCTCAAACTTGGAAAACATCCTGAAATAGAGCTCAGAGCATAGCAGGCATTAGACTAAATGTCATCTCTCAGATGACACTGTCACCAAGGGTCTGATGAGATCTTTGGCTATTTAAACATGTTCATTTGGAGTATATGCTATTATAAAGCTTGAAGCAGCTCTGACCACTACAGGAATATGGAGTCTACTTCTAGATACAAGACTGATTTTGGAACACTGAAAAGGTTTTACAGAATCAGAGGATTGAAGACAGAATTTAAGACAGATCTTACAGAAGGCAGTTCAGGAGCTCACTCTGGTTAGTTTAATAATAAAAGAATTGAGAGATTACTTCCTTAATCACAGTCTGTGAAAGTTTGGATTTTTAAATTACTAGAATTTCTAAAGCTAATTGAACAAAACTTGTTATTGTCTGCTGATTGCATTTGTTTTTACCGCATTTACATGATGGATTTATTTTTGTCTCCATGCACAGCTTATTATCAGGAATGAAAAAGACATTTTGCCTTGCTCTGAAGCAACAGAAGGAGCATGACTAGTTACACTGAGATGGGTCACAGCCAGGGCCAAGGGATTGTGTCTCATTAGAAAGCCTTCATCCAGGGTTAAACCATCTATCAGACCTGCCATTGAATTTTTACTTAAATGAATCTGACAGGTTGTTTTTTCTAGGATTTCTTTTACAGCACAGGATCTAGCCCATTTCCAAAGCTCCATCTATTAGTCTGATATAAATCTTTTGCCACTGCAGGACGATTACTGATATTCTTGATATTTCTTGCTGTCTTCCTCTTCTCGTAGGCTATAAGATTTACAGGAAGCTGAGGCATATTTAAAGTGCTCTTTGGATTTTCCATCTATTATATGGCTTCCAATGATCATGAGGATTTGAATTTGCTGATCCATGAATCATTTCCCCTCCTGTAGTTTCTTCTTCCCAAGTACTTCTGGGAACAATTAGTTGACTCTTCAATATAACAGAAAAATAATCTGTTTCACTAGCTAAAATGGAACTATTTCAGGTTAGAATGAAGATGAATTTTCTGAATATGAGACAGACCAGGTCTCGGGGAGGGTATAAAATACTCACTCTTTTTTTTTTGATTCTTTCACTTCCCTCAATATATTCTTATATAACTGGGCAATTTCAAGACATAAGCAAAATACACATTTTCTGGGGGACCTAGACAGCCAAAGAGAGCTAAAAAGCTTCACTACCCATGTGGAGATTACCATGTCCTGGGTGACCAGTCTGGCAGCTGCTCCTGCAGAACATGAGCATCTTCCAGCAGCAGCAGTCACTTCCCAAATCCAACCCAGCCTCAACTTCTTACACTTGGTATTTCTACATTATAGTTTACCTACATTTTTCTGTTACCTCATGTATATTCTCTTGTTTGGAAATAAATACTGGTGATTATTTCTATAACAGAATTTCTGAAGAATTATTGGCTTGTGGTAAGTTAATGCCAAGCCAAATATTAAGCACCATCTATTATTATCTCAGACTATAACTCCTCTTTGATCATTAAGAACATGGAAACAGGTCTCTACTATTTAATTAGGCCTCTCTTTATTCTCGTACTACAAGATGACATAGTAGACATGGTATTAAACTGAGTAGTGACAACTGTTACTATCTGTTACCTTTTAATTGACTAATCTTTGCATGTGTAAGAAAATCTTAAAGGAAACATTGCTAATTTTATAGAAAAAACAGACCTGTCTTATTACTCCTTGCTATATTTTTGTCCTCTCAAAAGGAAGCTTCTTTTATACATGGAGCTAATCCTTATCTGTCTCATTATTTCACAGCTCTTTGTGAAGAACACCTTGACCAGATAAAGAAAATGTGAGGCAATTAAAGCATGTTTACTGATGGGACACCTAACCCACCAGTGTAATTAAAATTAGACATTTCATTTATTTTTAACTTCCAAAGTGAACCAGAAGAACATCCTCAAAACTTTCTGCCACCAGTAGTGAGTAGACTGCACCTTTGTCCTTTACATAAGCCTCTCACTTTTCATTTAAGCTCTGAACCTCCTCCAGCCATTTCCAGTTTTCCTCCGGGCTTCTGACTTCTTCCCATCCATATCTCAGTGTCAATCCCCAAAGAATAATCTTTGGCAACAGTTTTGGATATTAGATCCTCTTTTTTTTCCTAATTCCCATACCTGCATCATCCTCTGATCTGGTGGCCATTTCTGCTCTCTCGTCTCTTCAACCACCTTCTCGGGCCAGGAAGTAGCTGTCTCTTAAAGATGTAATGAAGCCAGGGAAGTTGAAAGTACAGTATCTGCTTAGCTGTGGCAAAGCCACCCCTAAGCATCCAGAGTGAGGCCAAAGGGAGACCAGACAAGAGCAGTGCAAAAGTCAGCTTCAAGGTTAATATTTCTTTAAGATCAAAAGAAAGGTAGGAATTATTTGTCTCGCAGCACCTGGAAGACAAGTTAATCAAATACCTAAGTTATCCAGCAATGAGACAAACCCATAAATTTTCAGTGTCCTAATCTCTGGGCAGGAAAAAATAAAATAAAATAAAATTACAGACAGGAACATAACTCCCTGAGCAGGACTGCTTTCCTTGTCAAGAACTATTCTACATCCAGAACATGGGTTCTAACAGTGGTTTATAATAAGGGCGCCATTTAAAATTAATCAGTATAGCTGGTGTTATTATTATTATTTATAGAATGTCTTAAAATAGTGCCTGGAACTCCCACTCACATCTAAGCTGCATTTTGCCTGGAATAGTGCAGATGGGTAACAAAAATGATAATTCCTACTGTCCAGAGTTCACTTTCTAGAAAGCACTGAAAGAAGACAAAGTGCAGAAAAGGTACAAGAAGATAAGCTACAGGAAGGTGAATGATTTAGGAGAAATTAGAGGCTTTGCAGATGCAGAGTGGAGAAGCTTGTGAAACTGGGGAATATTTAATAGTTCAATTTAACCATGATATAGAACTTCTGATTGTCCTTCCCTCCCCCAGGAACAGGTATTTCATTCATCTTTCTTTTATCCTCCTCCCTAAGCACTACTGCCGGCCGCCTCTGGCCTTGGTATGACCAGTGTGACATATCCCACCCCCAGGCTTTGTGCCACTGGTGATATATTTGGTAATCACTGGATGATGTCTCTCAAGATGCCAAAGAGATGCTGCTTTTTTTGCCAAGGAAACCCTAACAGATCCAAGATGGTTCCTGAATCCCACACAGTGAGAGTCAGGTAGGTTTGTGCTGTGTAAAGAAGCTTTCGGGCCCTGATTACAGTGACAATACTCTTTTCTTCAAAAATCTCTAGATCCATACAGGACATCCGTAACAGTTCACAAGAGGGTTTTTCTCCTGGGTGCCCCTATTCCAGTGACACTTGATGAACAATTATTGGCATCAAAAACCTGTCACTGTTTTCAAAACCTAATGAGAAGTTATGCCATACCAGTCGTGACTTCCATGACGAAGCTAACACAGCTTTATTGAACCTACCATCATTGTGCTGTTGACTATGTGAGTCCAAGATATTGCTAGGTCACCATCCTCATGGCATCATAAAGTGTTCCTGAGAGTCCTTCTGGCCTCCCCCACCCTCTGTTTTCTGAGGGTCTGTTCAAAAGCAGTTCTTGAAATAATTGTGGGTTGCTTTTGCTATTTTTCTTGGGTTTTTTTGTTTGTTTGTTTTTTGTTTTGTTTTTTTCCCAAAAAACTTAAGGGCAGCCTTTCCGAAAGCCATAGCATCTAGCTTTGATGTGAATGTCAGACTGCCTCAGGTCACCGTAAAAAAGGTTACAACAAATCATGCTCTGATGTTGGTGTTCCACCAACTAAATATCACAGATGTCATCTTAAAAATTTCACCTGAAAATGTCTGCTAGATTAATATTGCAGTTATCTTAAAGGTAGAAGCCTACTGAAAGAAAAATTAAAACATGAAGAAATAATAACAGTGCCCTATTTTGTGTTGTATTTTACTATAAATACTTTAGCTTTGCTGAACTTAGAGTCAACACTAATTCAGAGTTCTGTCTTTTTCCTAGTGCTCACTAAATATGCTGACACAAATGCTGTTATTACTTAACCAGAACAATGAGGAGAAAACAGGTAAAACAAGAAATACTTTAAAAAATCGTTATCATCTTCTCTGCCCATCCCATTCTTCATGTTATCAACACATTAGCAAATTCAGCAGAGAGGGTGGAGTACACACATAGGGAAAATTAGATGTTAATACATATGTAAACCATTTACAAAACACTGCTGTAAAATACTGTGACTATCACAGCTACATCTCTGTTTGAAAACTTCATCAGTTTATCCCTTGTCTTCTGATAAAAATATATTTCCTAGCTATTATTTTGCTGTTTAAGCCACAGCTGAGTGTGGAAGTCATTTCTTAAGAATCACTGAACATAACTCTGCCAGAACAGTCTCTGTCAGAGAATCCATTATCTAGAGGAAGAGGTGATTACAAGAAAAATCCTGGAAATTTACCTGAGAAAAGAAGTTTCTAAAGGCTGTCTTCTCAATGGATATGAACCAGCCACTTATAAAGCCTATGGCTCAGCATCATCTTACACCAGCTGAGATTAGAGATGCGTATGTTAAAAAACTGGTACAAGCACCTTTCGCTGCCATGGGGATAATTGTTCATTACAGATGTTTATCCTATCTAAGTAACTTGTCTATCAAACATGGAGTTCACTCTCAGCCATTCACCAAGATTCTAACCACATTTTTACAAAACCACACATACAATTCTGCATTTCTGCCAAAGTGAACTGTACTTAAAAGGCTACAATCAGATTACATGCTAGTGAAGAACATAACCAGGTAGGTTCCTTATTCACACAGAGCAGCATTTTAATCCCCAAATGGTACAATGGGTGGACTGCTGCAATAAGATAAATGTGAAATAAGGCCCCACAGGTAATGCGATATTCTACAGTGCAATACCTAAATGTCAAGCTTTGAAGTCAGAAGTCAGGTGTCCATTTCAAGGGCTAGATGTTGCACAGCCATGTTAGACACCATGCACATGGGGCATGTTGGAGAGGCTCCAACACCCCACCCACCAGCACTGCAATGCCCTCACACTCAAGAAGAAACATCAGAGAGAAACACAAGCCTGTCAGATAGACACGCATCTCAAAACTCTGTCTAGGCACCTCTGCAAAATGGGGTTTTAAAAGGGGAAATCAAGTCCACCTCATCTTTAGTAGCTGAGTGATAGAGCACTTTCCCAGGAAGAAAGATCTGGGAATGAAAGTAGGATTCAGAGTCCCAAACCGCTCCATTAACATATTCTACTGTCTTCAGCAGAGATGAACAGCTGAGTCTAGTCTGTCTTAAGTAGTGTGCGTAATGCATCTTTGCTAATGTTCAGAGTAATATAAAAGTGGATTTTCTGGATCATCTGTCCCTGTCCTTTCATGGCACAGGCAGACACATCATATAATCTTTCAAATATAGTCATACAACTTTCATAAATTAACCAAAGTCTATCTTTAACTGATTTACATTCATTCTCTCTACCACAAGATAGTTGTAAAACCTTAAACTTTGTACTAACTAAATCAAATTAATAGAAAAAATAGATCATACTCATTTGTTCTTTTGCCAAAATTAACCTTTAACTAAAATATCTGAACTCATTAGGAGATGCTTTCATTCCTGAAGTATTTGCTGAGTGAAATATATCCTCTCTTAAGCTTAGCTCTGCTCAAGTGAGCAAGCCAAACTCTGTTGTGTGAGGAGACATAAACAGCTCCTCCATTTCTGTGATACTCACAGTAACTCTCTCTGCAAGTTGTTTAGCTTTAAAGCTGTTTTTTCTTGATGGTAACTATTGTAAACAATATTCTACATGTGACCTGCTCAGCACTTTGCATGATTGCTACCTGAAATCTCCCACATGATATGTCCCAAACTCATACTTGCCTTTTTCATAGTTTATTCCCACTCATGCCTCATAGTCATCCTGTGATTAATTAATATACACATATCTTTCTTTTCTGCTGTTTCTTTCAGCTGATAAGTTCTTATTTGGGTTCTGTACACCTTCTGCACACCTGAACAAAAAGAAGAGAGAGAGAGAGAAGCCAATAAAAGGAAAACAGGAGTAAAATGCTGAAAACTTGTGCACTATGGCACTGAAAAGGGAATAATTTTAATGGTATATTTTCTTAACTTTCTGTTGCACTTATTGGTCTTGCACGAGAACTTCAAATAAGGCATATGACTACCTATGATGAATGGAAAGAAGAATGTTCTAGCATTGAAAGGCTCATCAAAAGCTGACAAATGGCTCAGCTTAGTCCACATATGGGAAGTCCACTCCCCCCCCAGAACTATCCCGCTCTTTCTCATGGGTCCAAACCATGCCAGGAACTGTGCTAACAACTAAATCACCTGCACCACCGCCTGCCAGTACTTTAACCCACGTTGAAGTGGGTTTGAAATCTGTTTCTAGATTAGTTGTAAACATTTAAGAATGAGGGGTTCTCTTCTGCTATACCTATGAGCATAAGAACATCTGTAGTGCATTTGTTTGGTTTTGCTTCTTGTCTTAGTTCTTTCAGTTCCTACCTATGAGAATCTTATTTTTCATCTAAGTTTCATTTATGAAATTTCAAAAGCCAATGGGCAATATGTAGGTGCTGCTTTAGAGAGGGTGGAGAAAAAGCCAGTTTTGGTATGAAATACAGATAGAATATAACACTTACCCTTCTCTAAGCTCTAGTTTTCATTTGCAGGTACTGACCATCTGTCCAAATAGGCTGTAGTTAGACTTCAAACATAAATGAAAACCTGCAAATTAAACTCATCCTTATGTCAGCAGTATCAGCAAATTTTGAAGAACTGGAAATATTGTAGAAATATTAACAATCTTTTTTTTTTTTTTTTTTAAGAGACTTGGTAGAATAGTCTTTTATAAAGCAGCATGGTGTCTGGCTGAATAGACCTGTGATATTCACTTCCTCCCCCAGCTGGCTTGCACACTTGGCAATCTATAGCCATGTCAGATGGAGCTGAGTAACCCAGACCTTTCCCTTTTAGCATGCAATTCCAGAATGTCCAAATGTTTTATATTAAAAATAATAGCAATAATAATAAAAATGAGAAAGATAGATTTTCAAATTGAAAAGAAATCAAAGCACCTGGGGAAAAGGCTAGAAGTTGAAACATATATACCTCTCACTCCTCATTGACTGTGCCCTCACAGGTGGGTGGCCTCCTCTTGTGCTTGGTTGCAGCCAACTGAGTAACTCCCTGGCAGCAAACTCTGCATGGGTCCCTTTAGTACCAGGAAAATTCCTTGATGAAGTCCAGAAGTGACTTCCAGTCCTTCCAGGACTTCTATGTCCTGATTGTTTATTCTCCATTTTTGACTATGACCTTGCAGCATCTACTTGAGCTCCATCCTGTGAGCTTCTTTGCAGGCTCACTCTATGGCCTCTGAAACCTGTTCAAACTCAGTAGCTCCCTAAGGGATGGAACAACCTCCCTTCCCTATAAAGGGTTGCCCCTGGCCCCAGCTCTTAAAGGAAAACATACATTGTAGACAGCAAAGAGCAATTGTTATACACATGTGCCTGTGTTTTACCTTTCCTGAATGGCAAGCAGTTGTTCCTGCACAATTTCATCTGCATCTGTACTGGCACTATGAATAACTTTCTGCACCTGACTCAGAAATCAGCTAATGGGATGGTTTGTACTGGGATTTCAGCAGAGAGTGTTTGTGCCACAGTCCAAAACATTTCTTTGGCATGCTGAAATTCTGAACCGAATTCCTCACCGAATTCCTAGGAAAAGGAGGACTGCACTGCATTCCCAGTACATCCTGAAAGCAGCCATTTGATGCTACCCCAGCCCTAGCAAAAGGCTTAATTTCAGCCTATCTTCAAGCTGCCTGCAGTGCTGTCAGTGACAGCCAGCCCCAAGACTCCACCAAATAACAGAAGAGAAAAAATTCCTCCAGAGGACAGTTTGGAGAAGGAACATGACTTACACGCTTGAATTACCTGTTGGAGGATCTTTTTTTCTCCCCATTGACTACATGAGGAGATCGGGGAGATAAGCTTTTTAACTCAAATGTTACATTTAGATGTCTGAAGTTCAGTAATGTGATTCATAAGATTGCTAAGAATGTAAACATATAACAGGGGAAATGCTGAGTCCTGTAAACATATATAGCTTTTCAGGTTTTCAACAGATAAGAGATGTAACCAGATTTTGTCACCTTTGATAAAAGCTAGATACCAGAGATAGATTATCATCTAGTACGTCCATCAACAAAAACAGATTTTCTTTTAATTGGCAAATGTTATTACGTTTTCCAGTTGAGGTTTGAATGCCGTTCCATAGATAAAGAAAATAATTCAGACGGTAGCTTTGCCTCTGCTATAAATCAGCCAAACAATTTCTAGAGCCAAGTGTACATCACAACAAAAGATTTGTATGTGTCTGTACAACAAGCCATACTGTCCCATACTGGTGCTTGAGGAAAGCCGTTAGACAGACCAAAGGGACGGAGACCTACCAAATGTTCCCAATACAGTGCTTGATAAGTGTAGTCATAAAGTGTTGAGCTCAGAGGTGAACATTGAGACCTCTTCAGGAAAAGGAGAAAATTGAGTGCTCCTATTTCCAAATGAAAATTCTCACCTCTTGGTCAGTTCTCCACCCTGAAAAAAGCTTCAGATGCCTGTGAAAGCCCATCACTAATTTGCTTAACCAATTCACTGCCCAATGCAGCCATACCCAAAGCCTTCTGTGGCCCACATTGGCAGCACTCTGGGGCAAAGGAATGGCTTTCAGCTCTTAAAACAGATCCATACTTGACAGAAATGGGAGTCATGGAGAAAAGGCTTTGGCAGCTTCCAGGCAAGTACAAACCCTGAAGGAACTTCTCTGCATACTGAATTCTTCACAGGTTAGCTAATGAAGGTGGTGAGCATTACGTTATCAGCAAAAGCAATGATTTCCAGCTACCCAAAACAGAATAAGTACATGTATTTCTGCTCAGTCACAGAAGTCTTTGCAACAGGGATGGCTTGTTTTCAACTTCTTTTATTCCCACATTAATGACAAAATTCCACAAGGACCTTAAGACCATTGAAGTGTTTTTGCAGTGACTAGAGTAGCTGCATAATTGTGAAGAAAGGGCATGTATTTCTTCTTCCTCGTTTTCTTAATTTAAGCAGAGAAAGTGAGTCACAGAGACGACTACATACTAAAATACTCAAAAAAAAAAAAAAGATAATTTTAGAAATGGCAGAAAACAAATGGATGACTGTTACATAACATGGCCTTTTATATCCTCCTGTGTCCCAGATACAGGTGCAGTCCTGCACTACACATTCCCCATCAACAGACCAAGTTTGAGAGGCTGCCACCCTCCATTCCAGACACTTGATCCTCTCGCACAAAGTATAAACAAAAATACCAGGGATGTCTAGTATTCATACAGGCTCTCAAAGGAACAAACAACTAGCAGAGGGAGCAAATAGCAAATTCAATGAATACTTCATTACCCATTTTAATTCTTTTATTCCCTAAAGCAGTTAGTAGAGGAAAAGCATTCTCATACTCTCTAATCCAGTCCTCAAATTTTATAACCACTTTGAGATGCAAAAGGCAATTTGCAAGGAGCTCTTGTTAACCAATTCTTCTCCCAGTGGCTTAGTACATTTGGCCAATGTACTTCTGGTGAAGCCAGCAAAGCTATGTGCATTTATCCGGCACAGGGATCTGGCTCCATTAGTTTAATGTCTCCAAGGATGATCTCAGTCACCAGGAACTGCAACAGAGCATTGAAATGACCATGTTAGGCAACTGAAGCCTAATAACTAGCTCTAAAATGGGAAGATAAAAGGCTCAGCTTCCTTCACCCTGCAAAAGTGACAGTGCGAGGTAACTTCACTAAGACCTCTATTTCTGCCCCATGCAGAAAGTTTTTGCTCTCTGCAGACTGTCCTTAGTTCCAGCCTGTGGCTGCATTTGTCCTAGAAAGCTGCTCTAAACATTTTGACACCTTGGCAGGAGTTAACAAGCACAACCTGCCAGCAGAATAACTCTGATGCCCTGTTACCTTGGCAAGTGAAGTTACTCAGGAAGCAAAATAACCCAGTCCCCTGTCATCAGACACCCAGGGGATGGGAGTGTGCACAGGTTGTTGCTGCCCCTCCCCTTCCACATCCTGGAGGGAACCACTGGAGAGAAGAAAACCGCAGCTGTGTCGTACCCCAGAGCAAAACAGATGCTCACCATTCTTCTCCAACCAGTCCTTCTTCAGCTCTGGGGCTATTCAGCTGGCAGGAAATGATATTTGTGATTTTCTACATCAAATAAGCAGGAAGCCCCAGCTGCACCTGGTTCCTACCAGTGGATCGGCTCCTGCAAGAGAGAATCCAATGCTTTCTGTCATGTGGACCTCAAAAGGCCAGGTCAGAAAATGAAGCAGGGACTCTGGCTGAGTAGGGATGGTCCTCATGGGCAGAGAAGGGAGAACAGGGAACAAAGGCATGTGGGAGTAGGCTTATGGGTTATCCCTGACAAGATTCTGTGGGAACAAAAAATATGTATATAACGTTAGAATAGTTCAGTTGGAAGGGACCTTCAGAAATCTTCTAGTCCCAGTGCCTGACCACTTCAGGGCTAACCAGAGGTTAAAAAGCATATTAATGAGGACATTGTCCAAATGTCTTATGAATGCTGACAGGCATGGGGCATCAACCACCTTGCTAGGAAGGCTGTTCCAGTGTTTGACCACCCTCACAGTAAAGAAGTTTTTCCTAATGTCCAGTCTGAGGAAGTTTCTGAGGAAGAGAAAGAAAGAAAGAAGACAAGACTAACATAAAGGAATGTGGTGTATGTGGAAAGATGCCCAAGACACGGGTGGGTTATCAAGAGTCTGGAAAAAATGCACAAGATATTTGGCGGGGGAGACACTCTATGTCTCTGAGGACATCTGCAACCCAAGCTAAGCAGCTGAGACAGACCTCTGGCATTGAGGGGGAAACAGCGATGACAGACATCTCCTTCAGGTCATGAAATAATGGTGGAAGGAACACAAACTACAACATTTTGTGGGCCAAAATGAAGATGTGCAGGCTGGCTGTACAGCAGGGAAATGTCTGTGATACACTAAATGTTTGACCAGGCTTATTCTGTGTTAAAACAGAGCTTCATTCCCTGCCTTTGGGTTTCATCAAAAGATGCCTTCTGATGGGGAATAGAAGTTCCCATTCCTTGGTTTTATTGCCTACGATTTTGCCTTACATTAAATAAGAAGGAAATGTAGCCATTGAAAGTTTATGGACTCTGTAGGGAATCCCCCTGTCAGAATAGAGTTTACTGCAAGCATCCTTATTTTCCACAAGCCAGAAATATGTATTAGATCATTATGGATGAGAGGGTTTTCAAATCTAACACTAGGGTATAAACATTTTGTCCATAAAAAAAGCAAATCGGGTTTTCACTCTGGAGAGAAACTTCCATAAATCAATCCGTGGATGCTATAAAGCAGAATGCAGACTGAGCAACAGTCTCAAGAAACAAAAGAAATGAAGAGAATTATATACAAAAATAGATAGATAGATAGATAGATAGATAGATAAAGATGGTAATTGTGATTATGAAGTTTAAAATCCAGTAACTCATTTAACACTATGACTGGTGAAGGGGCAAGCTTTAAAGACTCACAGAGGCCATGGATTTTCATGAGAAGCAGCAGCTGTTTCAAGTACCCAGCTGTAACAACTGGGAGAACAGAAAGTTCAGCATCACTTCTGGAGCTCTGCTTGCTTGACGATAATATGAAGTATAAACAAATGTCATAATGGGCTGGTTTTCTGCAAAATTCTATTATTCCTCATAATTTAAAAACAAATTAAATGGTATTTCTTTTGATATATTTGTTTAGGGTTGACATTTAAACATAGGTTATATTATTTATGTGGGTTCTTCAGACAGTTTGTCCTTTAGCTTATATTTGAGCGATATGGCTTCAAAAAACAAGTCATGCCTAAATAAGATTGCTGTGGAAAAGGAAGAGATAGCACAGGAGATAATTAAGGTATGTCTCTTCAAAGGCAATTCTTGGTCTTGGTACAAGGATGAAAAAAATGTGACTTGAAAATAAAAACAAGCAGGGGCTCCATCCCTTTCAGTACTGACCAGCTTTTACATTTACTACCACTGCCTTTAACTGGTACTGAGGATATTTAGCAACTTGCAGGATAAGGCCTGTTAATTAGTGTCCACCCACCTATAATATCATATGACAACATCAAGCTGCAATTTAATACTTATTGTGACCCAGGAAACTTCCTGTAAGTTTTCTGGTGGATTTCAACTTTCCAAGGTGGATTTCAACTTTCTATTTCAATTTTGTAAAAATATTATGCTGTTTCCTCAGGAAAACAAGCATAATAAGTATTGACCAGTTTGTCTTCAGATGGCAAAGCTGCTGCATTTAATTTCCAGACCATCTTTCTCAAGACTGAAATTTCTAGTGAAGGCAGGGTTATATTGAACATACAGATGAAATCAGTGGGAATGCTTTTTGAACAAGGACTGCGAGAGTAGACTGTGCATTGTTTCCTCTAATGAATTCTTGTTTCAAGGTACTTTAGCTGATAGGCATTGTGAATATCAGCTTTAATTTTTTACAAAACATTTTTAATATTAGTGAAGTGTCTCAGGCTAATCAAATTATGTGCAAAAATGGCATATGTGATTGTAAGCAATATTACATCCATCCTATCGGATTGGTATGTGGTGCGCTACAGGAAAGGAGTTGGAAATTTAGGTCACTTAGGTCTTAAGAAAAAGTAAATCTCCTTGTCTCCTTACAGTACAAATCATCAGCCTAACTAACTAGCCACCTACATGTTCCCAATCTGTTGAAAGGCCAACTAAAATAATTGCTTCAGACCATTCTTAAAGAGACAACCCATTGCTGATGGAGGTAGATATATGAGGTACAGCTGGATGAACAGAGGAAGGAAACACTCTGCAGAAGCTGGAAACAAGAGCACACATACATGGTTATGATGAAGAAGGCCAGGAAGAATGGCACCACACACTCTTTTACACATATAGGCTACACATTTGTCCCACAGAATCACAGAATGGTTAAGGTTGGAAGGCACCCCTGGAGGCCATCTGGTCCAACCCCTGCTCAAGCAGGGACACCCAGAGCAGGTTGCCCAGCACCATGTCCAGGTGGCTTTTGAAGATCTCCAAGGACAGAGACTCCACAATCTCTGTGGGCAACCTGTGCCACTGTTTCCTGATGTTCAGAAAGAACCTGTGTTCCAGTTTGTGCCCATTGCCTCTTGTCTTGACATTCAGCACCACTGAAAAGAGCCTGGCTCTGTCTTCTTTGCACCCTCCCTTCAGGTATTTGTACACGTTGATGAGATCCCCCTAAGCCTTCTCTTCTCCAGGCTGAACAGTCCCAGCTCTCTTGGCCTCTCCTCACAGGAGAGGTGCTCCGGTCCCTTCATCATCTTGGTCGCCCTCCACTGGACTCTCTCCAGTATGTCCGGGTCTCTTGTACTGGAGGGCCCAGAACTGGGCACAGCACTGTAGGTGCAGCTTCACCTCAATGCTGAGTAGAGGAGAAGGATCACCTCTCTTGACCTGCTGGTGATACTTTGCCTCATGCAGCCAAGAATACCATTAGCCTTCTTTTCAGCAAGAGCACATTGCTGGCTCATGTTCAACTTGGTGTCCAACAGGACTGCCAGCTCCTTTTCTGCAGAGCTGCTTTTCGGCTGTATAGCCCCCAGCACATGCTGATGCCTGGGGCTGTTCCTCCCCAGGTGCAGGACTTCGCACTTTGCCTTGATGAACTTCATGATGTTCTTGTCAGCCCACCTCTCCAGACTGCCAAGGTCCCTCTGGATGGCAGCATAACGCTCTGGTGAGTCAGCCACTCCTCTCAGTTTCGTGTCATCCACAAATTTACTGAGGGTGAACTCTACCCCATCATCCTCACAAACTCCTCATTTCCCATCATTCTGTCCTTTTAAAGGCTGTTGCCTTTGGACACAGCTCACACATGGTCAATTACGGCATTTCACTTGTGGATCATTAATATCTTAAAATATTCTCTCTGCTGTTTGGAACTGAGAAAAAAAAAAAAAAAAAGGAATATTTCCACAAGATTTGTCTTCTGGTGACATCCTCACACAGCCTTAATCTTCATATTCAGCAGTGGGATCAATGTTCAAAGAATCATTTGCTGAATGTGCTCCAAGAATTCATAATCTGCTTTAGCCTATTCCCAAAGGAGAAAAGCTGGCTGAAACTAACAGATTATTCATTCTGCTTTCCACAAGGATTTAGGACCAATTCCTTACAAATACCAAATCATTCAGCACTGTTGTACCTCTCTTGCTCTGCAAAGTTTTAATGGAAGGTCTCACACCACCATGAAGGTCACAAGTTGTCTAGTTCTGAGATCCACAGGGATCACTTCAATTGGTGGAATAAAAGACAGTACATTCACAATGAAGGCTGCTACAAGGATCTCATTTTGAAGAGTTGTAGATCGCTTTCACTCTCCAAAAAGGCAGCTGAGTGACCTGGCTTGGCCTCTGAGAGGAACTTGAAAACAGGAATAAGGGGATCTGGGTTTTAGGCATCGGTGCTCATGTCAATTCTTATGAATGATCTATGCAACTTCAGCGAGTGTTTTTCTTGTTGCTTCCTAGCAGTGTCACCGTGAGGCCCTGGGAAACCAAGCTTTGCAGCAGGGATCAGGGCCTCACTCAATCTCTTTGCCCAGCCAAGAAAGTTGTGTGAGCCAGTTGCTTTCAGCAACTGCTTTCAGCAACAACAGAGATAGTTGAGCAGTAGTTCAGCATGGTACTTGGCATTTGTCTCACCCTTGTAGTTGTCTTTTATCCACTCAGCCCTGTTTACTCTGACACCCGATGCCAAAGTCCTATGTCCTCATTCCAGCTTGACCATTCAATGTCCAGGAGTTACCCTGTAACAGAGACAACCTGGCTTTTGGCCTGGACCCACTATCTCCTGTCTTCTGTGGTATCCTGACTGCCCAAACCTTGACCACCACCACTCTTTCCCCCCTCCACCAGCTTAAAACAAGAGTTGATTATTCTAGCTTCCAGCCTTGGCTTGTCATTATTACAATATCTGGCTGTCATCCTCATCCCTGAGCCTAGCCTGGCACTAACCATTGGGTGAGATTGCCCATGTATCTGTTGCCTGCCTAATGGCTACAGCTACAGAAAATCTTCTGTTTCCCTTACTGTTAAGGATTTTTGTTTCTCAAAACATGACAAACAAACTTTCAGACATTTAAATATTAAGAATGAGAGCCCAGGCACAATTATACTGACAGCTTTTCTGACTAATGATAGCGTTACCCTCTTTGTCAGTGATTCAGCTCTTGTTACCAATAACTTTTGATTGGCTTTAAAGAACAGGTAGTATGAGAAACAGAATGCTCACCAGTATATCCCTCTGGGCCAACATTATCAACACTAAGCCAACCCATGAATCCAACACCATCCTCAATCCTCTTCCTTTGCATCATTTGCCAATGGACAACATTTCCTTTCAAATCAGTCTTTCCTCTATCATAATAGGTTTTCTCTTATTCAACATGTCTCTAAGCACAGAGGGCAAGTCTTTTCTCACCCAGCTGTGTCTGCAAAGTAGGTGTTTTTACATGAGACTGTCATATACACCATCTCTGTATTCTGAAAAATAGGTTCTTCCAAACCTTGAAGTCTACTTAAGGATTAAAGCTCTGGAATTTAAACTCCAGTTATGCCTACACTGTAGCATCTAGTAATAGGAGTGATGAAGATTGTCTTAAACTCCTAAATATTACTGAAGCAATGGGAAACTCCTTACAAGCACTGAAAAAATCCTTTATTTTGGAAATACAGAATCTCAGCTTCAACAAGATAGCAACAATAAGTTAATGGTCACTGTCTAAATGCTTTTGTGCTGTTAGAAAAGTCTGGGGGTGCTCAGATAGTCCTCTTTCTGCACAACTAATATGCTTGCATTTACATGTTGGTTGGGTATAGGTGGCTTCATACTCAAGAGGTTTTTGATACGTGGAATAACTCTTCAGAAGCCTTCTGAGCAGTCAGATTTTCTCCATTTACTGGATACAGAGACTTACATGGTATTTAAGCCAATGAATATGGCCTAGATTATGCACTAAACTAGTGGCAACACATTTCAAGACTAATTGAGGCCGCAGGTATCTGACAGTGCAGAGGGATTTTCCTATAAACCCTATGACATAGATGGGGAAGATGGCAGTAGGGCATGACATGTACTGGGCAGACAATACGCAGTTACATGCATCTGTTGTTTCATGAGTCTACTGTTTTGTATAGTCAGGCTTATGGAAGCTAACACTTCTTGCCAAAGATGAAAGGAGCAGCAACTGCAGGCTGGCTGAATTTTAGACAGCTACACTATGTTCAAAGATTTGTTAACAGAATTTGGTCTCCCACAACCAATCCTTCCATGACCCCAAGGATATCTACTTCCTTCTTTTGCTAAAGTGAATGAATGAACTTCTGCAGAATATTGGCAACATGACCAAAGATGCCAGAGAAACTGAGGACAGATGGGAAATAGGATGATGTAAGACATCCCTAGGGCATGGGTCTTGCCAGCCTGGCGTCTCTGAAAGCTGTGTCATTTGTGCAGAATGAGTGTAAAAGATTACATGTAAATTCTGTGAACAAAGTGCAAGTGCATATCCATCAGAGAGTGGGAGCAGAGATGAGCTGGGGGAGAATGCCTTTCACAAAGTTTTCTGTTTATACTCTTAAATCGTCTGCTGAAAGCTGTTCTGAAGTCTTATGTCACTGTCTTTCTCTGTATTGAACAGAATATGCATTCACTACAGGTATCCTACTATGCCACTTTAAATTATTTCTTATCTTTAACTTTAGAAGGTTGATTCTATTAATCAGAACAAAGGAGAGTGTGACAGCTAGAAGGGGAACTAGGGAAAAGTTGGGAATATTTATTACAGTCGTTTGGGGCTCAAGGTATCTCAGTCTTATTTAATATGTTGACATGTTAAACACTAAGGTATTTTTTTATCATCATCATTCAGCTCTGATATATAAATAGAGGCATCTATTAATTATACTAACAGATAATATGTAGGAAAATGCCTACTTAGCCTCCAGTTATGAGAAAATGCATTATATTCATCAGGGCTGCCCCAAGGGCAGCAGTGACTTGTCCTTGTGAAGACATGCTTGGCCCTCCAACTAAAATACTGAGCAGAAAACTTCTCTCTTGAGACAGCTACTTCTGAGAGACAGGAAAAATACCTTTTCATACTCTCACAGTATAGGAGCCAGAACAAATTAAGGATTAGAACATTGGAACAGGAAAGGATATTCACTGCTTATTATGATATTTCCTGCACAGTAAATAAAGGTGTTATTTTACATACAGCAGTCAGTGCTGGAATTGTCTGTTGAAAGATAATCCCCAAGTGGTGTAGAAGCAGCATAGTGGGAGATAGCCTCCTTTCCAAGCCCAGGGGTCCCATATGTCAGGAGGTAGTCCTCTGCTAGCTAGAGCTTTATCAAATTTGAGAATGTGATCCAGAATAAGACTCATCTCATGACCCCACATTCTTTGATTTAAAGGTTCTGCTCTCCACAGAGCTATAGTAATTAAGAAGTTAGAAGCTGAACCACAGTTGCTATCCATAGATGCTCTCTATGTTCTTGGTGCATGGAGAAAAAACAGTTACGATTTAATCTAATCTGCATGAAATTGGACTAAACTGAGCCACCTGTCATTTTCTCATGTAAAGCACCCACATGTAAACCGTTACCGCACACGTAGCAACCTCTTATGTAACAGTGAGCTCAGTGTAAATCTGAGACTGAGGAGCAGCAGGTCAGATCCCTCAGTGGTATAAATCAGTGCACACTGACAGGCTTTGGTTGAGCTCTGCCAGTTTCTGGTTGCATGCTTTCCTTTCTTTGAGGCCTCTTCTAGGACTTCCTAGAGGCAAATCCTGCTCAAAGGGTAACACAAATTCTTTTTGGAAAAAGTATACAAACTCCCTGAAAAACAAACAAACAAACAAGGCTTTTGACACCGTTTCCCACAGCATTCTCCTCAAGAAACTGGCTGCTCATGGCTTGGACTGGCGTACCCTTCGTTGGGTTAGAAACTGGCTGGGTGGCCGGGCCCAAAGAGTCGTGGTGAATGGAGTCAAGTCCAGTTGGAGGCCGGTCACTAGTGGCGTCCCCCAGGGCTCAGTACCGGGGCCGGTCCTCTTTAATATCTTTATAGATGATCTGGACGAGGGGATCGAGTGCACCCTCAGTAAGTTTGCAGACGACACCAAGTTAGGTGCGTGTGTCGATCTGCTCGACGGTAGGAAGGCTCTGCAGGAGGATCTGGATAGGCTGGACCGATGGGCTGAGGCCAACTGCATGAAGTTTAACAAGGCCAAGTGCCGGGTCCTGCACCTGGGGCACAACAACCCCAGGCAGAGCTACAGGCTGGGGGATGAGTGGCTAGAAAGCTGCCTG
>VXAA01001128.1:0-23725 GCA_013399115.1 Anseranas semipalmata
TTTGAAATATTCATCGGTCTTCAAGGAAGGGAGTTGGAAGTTTGCTGTATTAATTCTTTCCCAGCTTGCAGTTCTGAGGAAGGTCACCAGCTGCCACTGAGGAAGGTCAGCAGCAAAACCCTTTCTCATTCTTTTTTCGGTCCCTTTCCCAGTGTCAGGTCGGCTTGTGCTCCTCAGCCCCAGCCACCCCTGCTTTCCTCACAGCTGTAATTCCAGAACAGGCCACTTCCTTCCCAGCCACCTCTGCCCATACACACAGGGCTACCTCCATCTGCTGTCCATCCAGCTGAGAGAACAGAAATGTATTCAACAGTCTCTAGTATTAATATGAAAAACTTACCCTGTGCGCCTAGCGAGAGGATCTGGTAACATTGTCCCCTCACATCACACAGCAAAGCATCCCTTCTGCTGCTTCCAAAAGATTCTTCTTCTAGCACTCTCCATTCAGCAGTTTCTACATCTAATCCAGGCTAGAAGAAGCTACANAAACTCAGTAAGAGAGCCAAACTCCAGCAGATTTTAACTGAGATAAGACCATATGACTCAGGTCTTGAGGAGAAGGGTAGAATAAAGAAGCTGGGTTACATACTACCAAATTCTGTGGGAAAATAAAAAGTTGTAGTCTGACACCAGAATACCCCTTTTGAAATATTCATCGGTCTTCAAGGAAGGGAGTTGGAAGTTTGCTGTATTAATTCTTTCCCAGCTTGCAGTTCTGAGGAAGGTCACCAGCTGCCACTGAGGAAGGTCAGCAGCAAAACCCTTTCTCATTCTTTTTTCGGTCCCTTTCCCAGTGTCAGGTCGGCTTGTGCTCCTCAGCCCCAGCCACCCCTGCTTTCCTCACAGCTGTAATTCCAGAACAGGCCACTTCCTTCCCAGCCACCTCTGCCCATACACACAGGGCTACCTCCATCTGCTGTCCATCCAGCTGAGAGAACAGAAATGTATTCAACAGTCTCTAGTATTAATATGAAAAACTTACCCTGTGCGCCTAGCGAGAGGATCTGGTAACATTGTCCCCTCACATCACACAGCAAAGCATCCCTTCTGCTGCTTCCAAAAGATTCTTCTTCTAGCACTCTCCATTCAGCAGTTTCTACATCTAATCCAGGCTAGAAGAAGCTACAACTGCTAGTGTCTCTTTCCAGATCTAACACCCCAGGCAGTTCTCAGGCATTATTTCCTACAGCCTTTGCCTCAGTTCATGCCAGTGCTCCTGCTCTGTTTCAGCCGAGCGTACCGTGCAGATGCACAGCACTCTGGTGGCAGGTGCCCCGTCGCTGTGCTGGGGCCTGGAAACAGTCTTGCAGCCAGAGGCGAGCTGTCACCCGGCCCAGCTGTGCCGCCCTCTCCTGCTTGGGTAGCCTCAGAGGGGCTGAGGAGCTGCTGCAGGGCAGCCCTTACCCACCTCACCCAACACGGTGTGAGCTGCCCCCTCTCTCCATCCCTCTGCATCCCAGGTTGTCATGCCTGGTGAGAAAGGAACCCATCTTCATGTTTTACACTTCCCTGAGACTGCAAAGCTCAGAGGTGAACTTGAATTTTCTGTCTTATTACCAGAATTCAACAAGGATGGAACGTTCACAATGCAGGCAATTTTAGATGAGCGCAGGCTTTAAAAAACTGTAAACTGTTGGACCATTAAGTGCATTAGGAAATAAATCTTAAGTCTTGCAAGCTTCTCAGCATGCTTAGGAGAGTAAAATGCCTTAAATTCTGTGCGGTTCTGTTGGTGACACTGAATAAACGCTTGAAGAGGTTGGTGCATCCGGCTTTGCAGATGCTCTCACAACATACTGATGAGGGTGTGTTGACTCATCCATTTGGAGAATGGGGCCATCCATGCTTTCACTCGTGAGCTTCCATCCTTACCAGCTGAAGAGAAGGAAGGGGATATGGCTGTCTGCACAGGTATTGTAGCTTAAACCTCCTAGTGCTACATGCAGGTGCTGTGGAAGGCATCACTGTGCCTGTGGCAGTGGATGGGTGTGTGCATTTGTGTGCACGTGTGCGTGCGGGTGTGTACTCAGTGCAATACAGAGGTACAAGAACTACTGTAGGCAAATAAACCAAGGAAAGCAAGAAAAAGTTAACAAGATGGCCACTTATCAGGGGTACTTTGTACCCTGGGAAACTGACCATATTGATTCCACTTCTATGCCCGCATGGGAATCTCCGCGTGGCTTTTGTATCACAGAAACAAATCTGCAGGGTGACATTTGCTTCCCCCACCCTTCTTAGGGGACATGCACGCAAGCAACCATGTAGAAGAAAGCCCACCTCAGATGTCCTGCGTTGCTCCAAAGGAGCAGAAGAAAAGAAAACACCTGCAAGCTAGTAAGTGTATTCTGGAGAACGAATTCGTTTAATCACAGACAACACCTTCTAGTCTTAATCAGACTGAGTTATTTCTTCTCTAACAATCTCACATTTCATTCTTATTTATTATAATTCATTAAAAAAAAAGGACTAGCATTTTAAAACAGCATTGTCATTATATATGAAAGGCCAATGTTAAGCCTGCTAATAAGGCTTTTCCCCTCACAGTTTAGAGTTAAACTGTGACAGCATCTTCTCCAGCTTTATTGCTAGCGCCATGTTACCTTTAATCCTTAATTTTCCTGACATGAAGGCCATGGTTGGCTTTAGTTTACCTAAAAAGAAGATACAGAATCATCAGGAAAAGAAAAGGAATTGGGGACAGACTGTGCAGAAGAAACCTTGATATCACTGAAGTAGTATCTAGCAGTTACTTTGCTACCAAATGCTGTTGTAAAAGCAGCACACGTTTAGGAAAAACAGATTACAGATGTGCAGAAAAGAAGTTCAACAGATTGACTGGATGCTTTCTGAAACTATGGATGCTTTCTGAAGCTACACTCACTGCGAAAATTTCAACAGCTACTTAACAAAGCAGCATAAACTTCTGTGTTCTTCTAGTTCACAGAACATTAGAGTTCAGAGAAGGCCAAGGAATTATATCCTACTTGCACCTGAGCCATAAAAAGCCTAACGCTCTTCCCATTCCAGGACCACAAAAAGAGGAGCCCGTCTACTAAGCTACCAGCAGAATGTTTGCTGGGCACAAGTAACCGCCTCCCCTCTGGGGAATGCAGTTGTTACTCACCTGTGAACATTTTCACAAAGTCACCACTCGACATGTTCATAACTACATCGGCCGTCACAGGAGGCTTTCCAAAACCAGCGCTCCCGCCATCGGTTTTCAGGTCAATGTACCAAGTGCCTCCTTCATCACCTGAACAGAACAGGGAGAACAAGCGGCAGTGCAGCAGGGGGTGCTGCGCCCTCTTCTTTGCTATCATACACCTGGTTTCTTTTTCCATCTGGCACAGCTACTTCACGCTACATGTGCTGGAGGGGCTTTGCAAGAAGCTACCACTTGCCCCACGCTCCCTGTGCAGGGAGAGCCAGCCCCTGGCAGGCGCCCCGCAACACCACGTGCCAGAGGACACAGGCGGACAGGCCCAAGACAGCCGCTGCTGGCAGAGCTGGTGGCAGCGGGGGCCTGGACAGAACCCCACTGAGAGAGCCGGGCACCATCCCGCTGCCCTGTGCTGCAGGGACAGCACCGCGACAAAGCCTGCCGTGCATGCTCTACATGGATGCTGCGTACTAAGCAGAAACAAAAGAACACTGGGAAAAATCCCATAACCCCCAAAGAGACAGGATATACTGCAGACACAGAAAACATCCTCAAACGACAAGAGCAGTGGTCTATGTCCTACATGCGCTGAAGCTCATCCTGAAAAGCAACATCCCATAGAGCATACCAAAAGATGTTCTGTTCCTGGATCAGCTTTTTAAAATATGAATGTTTCTGTATGAAAACCCAGACTGCCTTTTGCTATAAATGTGAGCGTGTGAAAGTTTTAGAAGAGATGGTCTTACCAGATAATTCAAACTGAAAGACACCCTGCGTAGATCTCACAAATTCTTTACTGATTGCTCCCTGAATAACTCTGAATGTTTCTGCAACAGGACTCAGAGGCTTGGCTGAAGCAGAGTCTGTATTAACCTTAGCTCCATCTGGTTCTTCATGCTTGGATCCACTTGATTTCTTCTCCTCCTTGAATACCTGGGAAGCACCTACAAGAAACAGATTATTTTCCTCTGTAAAATGCAAAACACTCTAAAACAGAATGTCTTAACAAAGAAAAAGTAAAAATTAAACCACAGCAACAATTTCATTCTGACTGTTCACAGTTCATCCTTAATGCTTAACCAGCACATTGTTTTCTAGGCACTCAAATATACCCCTGACAGAACAAACAAAAAATCCATCAGTGTCTTTAATAACACCTTGAAATGCTTCTACCTTGTGTGTCTTTCTAAGAACACATATATTTTCAGTAAATCTGCAAAAGCTTCTCAGCTGTAAATCAACTCACTACTTCAATCAGCATTTTACTACACCGCAGTGAATATGCACATTTAAGAATAAAGAAAAGCATTTGCAATTTGCAAGGCTTATCAAGTTTAACAGCCTCTAAATATGTGGTAGAAAGTCAATTAGGTGTCTTACGTATCAGAAAATAATTAGGACCATTCCGTGAATCACTGCTAAATAACCTGGATTGTGAGGTCCAGGAAGTTAGCAGCATCGGTCCCTGGCAGAAAGGTCCTACAGCATATGTACAAATAGCATTTTCAAGGGAAAGGGACTCTGTTTGAACTTAGCCTCTTTCTTCCCTTCCCTGTATCTCTTTTGGCACTCCCATGAAACCTATTCAGTAATCTTACTTGCCCTCCAACTTGACACACTACAATTCTGAAAAAGCAAAAACTAGTGCTTTTATAAAAAAAGATTTCTCCATTTCATCTCACAGATATTCGCATCATGTATGACTGTGGGAATTTCATCTAAGAAGCAATGGAGGCTCTACATCAAGTTATTTTGTACAAATTTAGCAAGACAGATATAACAGTCCTGCAGAATGTGCTGTTGGCTATTGATTTTTTTCCAGCAATATTTACCAGTGACCTTCATAGTACACAATTCAGATGGTTAAAAGAGGATTCTTCAAAATAAGGCAATGGTTATAAACCATGAAAGTTACAGAGACATGACAGTCACTTCCATAAATCAAACACCGCTAATGCAAAAAGTTTTTTTTGCCAAATAGCTTGAATGTAGTCCAAATGCTAGGGAGAAAAGAAAATAACTTGACATACAGGAGGCAATCATTATCATCAGAAATGATCAACTTGCAGAGCTTTCCCTACCATGGCTTTCTGTTTTCATGCCTGTCATGTCAGTTTCAGCATCCAAGAAGAAGTCAGGCATCAGGGGGTGACCTAAAGGGGAGTTAAAAAATAGCAGTAAGTCCAAGTGAAGGTGAACAGCATAAATAGGAATAGATTTTGTATGAAACTACACCCCAGTTTATACACCCCAGTAAATAAACTACAATTTGAAGGAAAGACATAGCATGAAATAATATGTTTATATTCTGGTTCATTTAAAATCAGACCAGATGCAACGAAAAACATTTGAAGATGAAGAAACACTATCTTGTTATTTGGTAAATAGTACTATATGCACCTATACAGCAGGTCCATTTTCTTTTTGTCAGTGTATTTCTTTAATTTAATAGACATCAATGATCAGAGCCTCAGTGGACCAGTAGGTGCTTTCCAGGAAGGCATGTTCTGAAAGTTGAGGCAAAGCAACCTTTTAGAGCCTCAGTTTAGATGCCCTAGAAATAAAAAAATATTCATATTCCTCATATGGCCTTCCTTCCTTCCTGAACTTACTTCTCATTTTAAAGATCTCTTTTACCTGGTGCAATTGCATAGACATCAAAATCTTTAACTCCTTCTTCTCTCAGCAGAACTTCATCAATAATGAAGTTTCCAGTGAAACTTTTTGGTTTTGTTAAAATGCAATATGCAGCATCTGCAAGGATGTCCGTTTTTCTGCACTGTTTTTCTATTCCAGATCCTCCCAACATATCCATAGCAGCTGTGTGTATAGCTGGAAAGTTTGAAGGATAAGAAAATAATGGTTTAACATGGATGACATGAAATGCCCATCTCTCTGGCAAGTGCACAAACTTTATTTTCCTTTTATATGCAAGGAGATCGTATGAAGACAAAACTATGAAATACTACCAACCAACAAATAATTCTCTACAAGCACCAATAAAAAAAGAAAGCTATTAAAGGAACCAAAAAGATGAATAATGGGAAGGACTCCTTACGACATTCATGTCCCTCAACCCTTCTATCAGTGCCCCCCACATGGACTTCCTCCAGGTTATTTGGGACATGAAAAACTAAGAGGTCAACTGTCTTTCTCAAAGTGAATGTGTATCAGTAATTAAGGGGTATTTTCTGTGGTGATTACCACACTGAAAATCTCGATGCTTAAGTTCAGCCTTGCAATAACTTTTATGATACCAAAGTGTCTCTTGTAAATTAAAGATGAGAAACCAAATAGCAAAAACTCAAATAACTTGTTCAATCGTCCACAGAGAGGCTGTGTTAGACCCAAGAACAAAATCCAAATCTCCTAAGATTTTAGTTGTTTTATGAACCAATTCTAGTAACTTCTGCACCATTCCATTAGTCTTCCCCATGCTTCCCCCAAGGGAGCTACAAACATCGTGGCACATTCCAATCAAAGTCTGTAATTTGCTCTTCCAAGCTGAGGTTATGTACTTCATTGTGCTTTCATCCTCTTCCACAAACAGGCTGTTTGGTTGCAGCTTTTGGCATTTGCCATGTTACTGGTTTTCCCTTATAGAGTTCTGCTTCATGCCTTCTTTGCAGCTGCTCTTCAAGACTCAACACTCTGTCCCGCTCTTTTCTAAGTTCCAGGACAGATTTCAAGTTGTCTCCTACACTTGGGTATGACAGAACCCGGAGGTGGAAGGATAAACCTGATTTTAAATTATTTTTGTTCTCCTTTCAACGTTTCCATTCCACACAAAGTAACGGCAGCCTTGATGCAGAAATGATTGCAACATCCCTTAAAAGGAAAGAACAGGCACTGTACACAACTATGTGGGACAGATCATTCACCTTCCAAAATGGGAGCTGGGTAAAAGAACAACAGTCTTCAATGCCGGTCACGGGATCGCCTGTCAAAGTGTGTTCTGGTAAAGTGCAAGAGGTGGATGGCCTCATCCACTCACTTCCGAGGCTTATTGTACTCTTCTGTGGTAAGCACTGGCCTCTAGATTTTGTTTACATTTGATCATACTCATCTTTTTTTCAAATCGAGTGAAGTGCTATAAATAGATACCTATAGAATTAGTGACAAATAGTTATAATGTACATACACCCAGGTCTTTTTCTCCTTTTTAAGGGTAGGAAATATGTCTTCTTCAGACCTTTCTTCAGTCCTCTGAAATGTGACCTGTCCTCTAAGATTTTTTTTTTTTTAATTAAAAAAAAAAAAAAAACTACCAACATTTCAGAGGTTATTTCTGTCAAAAACGTTGATGAAGTTTGTCAGGTCCTTTTGACATGAGTATACTCCGTTACTCCAAGGATTCATTAACCTGTTCACATTACCTGGCCCATGCTCTTCCCACCTTCCTATTAATGCCAACTATTATCCTTCCAAATATAATAAGCTTATGAGCACAGACTGATGCAAAAAGGTTTTCAACATCTACTGCCTCATACTCTGGCTGCTTATCCTTCCACCTATTTCATACAAAGTGCTGCTCTAACGCTCTTAAACTGAATGAGGAAGAATGGATTCAGCGGCACAAAGCTCCTTCTGCCTACCTTGATTTTATAGAAATCTTGGTTACTTTTTAAATTACTTCACAGCATCTTGCAGAGAGGACTTTATAAACAGAGACAGAATAGAGTGTTGTCATTTGTAAACAGAATCTTCCTGCACTTCTATGCCTCCTGTTCTGCAGGTTCCTGAGGGAAACAGATATTACTGCACTCTAAAACAACTGCCAGTTTCTGCAGTGTTATCCTTTTAACTTGTTTTAGCAAGTGAAGCTCTAACACAGTGGTCCTGTAATACACAAGAGAAAGGTACTACTTTCTTCAGTTTGGGTTCCAGCTGCCTCCCCCCTCCTCTCTGCCCAAATGACAGATTTTTTAAAAAGTTTAATTAATATAATCATAGACATCCTTTAATACCAGACCAGATCTGGGACACTGGCACTGTAACTGACACTTGGAATGCTACAGCATATGTAAACACTGTGACGAAATAAGGTATTCAACTACAAAACACGAGACTTACTTAACTTCTGCCTATTAAGTAAGCCATCGCTCCGAAGTTCTCATTGTGAACAGGTAGACAAGATCTCCCGGGTTCCGTTTTCCCTTGCCTTAGAAACTAGGAGATTGAATTATGCAGATGGATAGCAGTGGGGGGAAAACACCCACACTGCAAAATAAAGACCTAGTATAACCAACTAGTCTCTGCAGGAAGAACTCTTTAGCTTTCAATGATATGTTGGGGCCCATAAAAGCATTGACTCGTTTCCACAGTAGCAGTGGATGTTTCCTCCAGCATATCCAGAGTCATAAAGAGAAGGTCTTGAAGAATCAGAAGGCTGTGGAGGGTGCATGTAATGGTGCCTATGTTGTAAATATATGTACAGCGCCAATATCTGTAGGGCGTAAATATATGTCTTTACAAGATACAAGAAATCTTGTGATGCCTTCTACAGGAGAAAATAAGTCATGCCAAATATCTCTGTCTGAATGAGGTACTTTGGATGAATTCCTTCATTGTCCTTAACTCTTATAAACAATTTACTATGCTTAATCAGTCAGTGACCAAAAAACACAAAACAGTAGATAAAATACCACATCCACTAATCAAAAAACAGGATTCTGAGGAGATATAAAACCCACCTAGCAGTGGCATTTTAGATGCAAGACACGAAGGATGGGCATGAGGTTTAGTGGGTGGAAGGCTTTAAGAACTAAGTTTCATGGCTCTATTCCAGATAAAAAAGACAGACCCTGGGAAATCTCCATTGAAACTTTTCTGAGGTTTCCTTGGACTACTGCAGAAGCAAGTATGTGGAAGCAAGTGCATATTTATTCTAACTCCTTCAGAAGTAACAAATAGAACAGAAAACCAAAACCTGAAAGGTGAGCTTTCACTTCACTGTCAAGAAGGCAATCCAGACCATGAAGTTACCTTGCCTTCAGTACACCAAAGATAAACAGCTTATCATCTTCAAAATACACAGCGCTCTCTAAAGACCTGCTCACTAAAATTCAACAGTATCAGCACTTTCTTATGTCAAGACTAAGGCAGACAACATTGGTGCCAAATTGTTCTTTCTGTTGCAGACACGGGAGCACTCCCAGAATTTCATATGGATAACCCAGAAGGTATGAGCTTTGCCAGAGAAGACAAACACACTGTCTCCAAACTCCAGAACTTTCTTACAACTCCTTGCATTGCACCCAACACTTCCGATCCTCATGGACAGGGCGAAAAAAGAGAAAACAGAATGTCCCTGGGGCAGCCATATATCTACCTAAGAATAGCTTGTAAGCAGGAATTTTCAGTCTTTAGTCTAAAAGTTACAAACAAAAGACCAAACCAACTAGATATATCAGAAAAAAAAAAAAAAAAGAGAATGAAGATCTTGAACTGTAAACTTGACTACATCTTCTTATTCTGCCTAATGGATCATAAGTAATTCAATGATGTAAGTATTCAGCATCTATAGATAAACTGATCACTTATTATAAGTGACTAATATTTTCTTTGCTCTTCCAACCCAAAATAACTGAGCACACTCATTAAAAGAATCAAAATACATGATGCAACAGAAAAGTGGCAGAAAAATATACTGTGCAGCATTTTATATTAAAAGTTAGATATGTTTCATACAAGAGAATCTAGCATGATATCCATGCAGGTTTTCTATTGATTTAACTATAATTCAGGAAGTCAATCCCTTAACAAAACATTTCTATGAGTAAAACTCACAGCTGAGCAGAGTTATAAGGCATCCATTTACTAGGAGAATTTACAATGCAAGTATCCAGAACAGTGAAAAAGGACCTGATCTGACAGACATATCAATCTAAGTGTTCAACACAGTACCACTTAGAGTATTTCAGCAAAGAAACTCAGTTGACTTTGACTGAAATCGTCAAGTTTTGCTCATACTCCTCACTTCAGGGTGAGCAAACCAGAGAGTTTCCACACTCAAAGTTATAACGGGCCTCCAACTCCTAACAGGAAGATGTTGGAAAGTGTCTGGGTGCAACCTTTGCTTACACTGGAGCACTAGCCCCAGAAGAGGCTCTTGCTTCGTGTTTTCATTTCTTCTTTCCTTCCTTCGTGCCTCTCCCCGTCCCTCACTGCTTAACTCCCCATTAAGGGAATAAGCTTTGCTGTTGTAATGTATCATAATGCAATGACTGGGCCCACACCATTAAAAGGGCAAGATTACCCTCCCTCTGATTTTAACGACATCAGTATCATTTCTGCATAGAAATATATTTGGGGTGAAGAGACTGGCCTCTTTGTCCAACAGTGGACTAAATCTTGAACGGCAGCCCTGATCCTCACTGATCCACAGACAAATTGGAGCTAATACAATCTAGGAACACCCAGTTGTTTTTCCACTATAAAGCTCTAACGTCCCGTGGCTTGCAAGAAGATGGTTTTGTGAACAACTATTTGCTGGCCCACTGTGCCAAAACTTCTAGGAGCAGGATCTTTTTTATTACCTCTGCATCTACAAAGGTATGTACCGTGTCAGTTCCATCTACCTCCTGGCAATCTAACCAGCAGGGAATTCTAAACAGTAATACATACCCTGATGTTTAATACCTACGAAGGAAAGCATGCTAATACTTTTTTGATTCTGTCCAAACCAAAACTCTGGGCACATGAAAAGGAGCACAGCCAGGCCAAGTGAAAGGGCTGAATGGGTTGCAATTAGGCTGAAGACAAGTTTGGATCAAAGTGGCTATGGTCTAGTGAGAACTAGGAATGAAAACCAACATCCATGCAGGCTGAACAAAGAATATGCAAAAGAACTGCTCACTGTCCTGAATCAATTCCAGAAGTTTAAAGTATATTCAAAGCTAAATAACCCAAACTGTATAAGACAAAATATAAAAATTAATTATTTTAGTATCATAAAAAAAATCACCTGTTTTAGGCCATAAAGCATTGACAGCAACTTCTCCTCTAAATTCTTCTGCCATTCCCAAGACACACATGGACATTCCATATTTAGAAATGGTATAAGCTACAACAAGAAGTATACAAAAATACTGTATTTAGTAAAATAAATATTTATAGTTTATCAACAGAACTTTAATTTTGAAGGACAGAAAATTCAAGTTATTTCTTCATGTGGAAAATTAAGTTTTTGGAGACAAAGCAGTATCTTCCCAGAGCAAAAATCTCTCCCTTCTCTCCCCCATCCCCAGCAGATATGAACTGTAGATTGCCATCTTTTCACTACAAGTAAATGACCTACACATCTTTTGACAAATGAAAACAATGACTGAAGCTTAACTGTATGGTGTTTTTCTTGTATTTTTTTATACACAGCACACTGACAACAGTTCTCAATTTTTCTGGAGACCTACAGCATACTAGCTGCTTATAACCAAACTAGTATTTTAAGGAAAGGAAAAAAAAAAGGAAGAAAAAAGAATTTTCTAAATCCTTCTTTTCCATTTTGAGAAGGGAAGGGAAAATATTAGGGCGAAAGAACTTGGACTTGCTGGGGGAGTTTTATAGGAGAATTAAAAAAAAATCAAAAAATTAAAAGGTATTCTACAAGCTTAAAATGAGCAATGTATCTTCTAACCTAAAGACAGAATGAGGTCTCTTTCACACCTCAAAAATAATTTCCAATTAAAAAGACAGCCCTGAGCTTTACTTCTATTAAATCAAATGTGAAGCTGAAGCAGTAAGAAAACAGATTTTGCTTTTCTATCTCTTTTTGGAACAGAAAACACTGTGTAGTCTTAAGAATTCCTATGAAAAAGCAAAATCTCTTATCCACAGAGCATTCTTGAAAATAAAAGGACATATTCCACCCTGAAACCTGCACTTGTTTTCCCACAAAACAGTGTCTTTCAGGTGAGGTGCAGAGCACTCTGGGGAACCGTAGTGGCAGTCTGTACTGACTGCTAAGAACACAAGATCTGGCATTCTGGGCTGGTAGTCCTGCACATTTCACCAGTTATTTATCTGGTTCTCAAAAATAACAACAAAGGCACTGAATGCTACTCACCACAATGATTTTTGAACCACATGGGATTCATATTCATAGGTGGGCTGAGGTTCAGGATATGGGGGTTCTTACTCTTCCGCAAGTGGGGAAGGCATGTTTTAGACCTGAAAGATAGAAATCAGACAAGTCAATCACCTCTTATCTTACAGAACACTTATCATTACAGTAGAAAATAGCAGACCAGTATTTTCACTTTCCTGAACGTCCAACACGAAGCTGAAACCCTGCCCTTGTATCAAATATTTAACTGATAAAAAGAACAACAGAAAAATTCTGCCCTAGCTCAATTATCTCAGGAATAGTATTCATGTCTGATAACTGGGCCATGTCATCCAAACAGCGCAGCAGCATCTGGTAAAACAGATTTTCCAGATGCTCAGAAACCATAGTCTCCTTGTAATAGTTCTGGTAGGGGCAACAAACCACAATAAGGTAACAAGCCAAATTATCAGTGCAGAGCATCATTTAGTCCTAAATATATTCTCTTCTGATCATACATCTATTTCTTCTTCAAAACCACAAAGTAGTAATACTGTGAAAATAGTGAATACTGTTGATAATAGTGAAAAGCTATTGTGACTATTCCAAGCAAAGCTCAAAACTTATTCTCTGGTGACAAGAAGAGTAACCTACTTTATTCAACTCAGAATTTACGTGCATCTGTAAAGCGTAACTTTCACTTTACAGAAACCATCATTTGACTTCACTTCTACAACTAGGGTACATGTTTGCATGAGACCTCTGCTGGTGAATTTTTATCAAGCTTGTTAAGGAGAACAGCACTGCCGTGGACTATGCTACCTACCTACTATTCACATGTTTCATCAGGATGCACGCATACTGCCACCCACTGAGGAAATACCTTCAACTGTAAAATCATTAAAGTAGACACTGTCTTTTATCACCTGCTTAAATAAGCTGGGGCTTCAACTCTTTCCAGTGACAGCATGAGAGGTTCACTAACAGATGTCTCAATTTCTTAACGCACAGGAACCAAGAGAACTTCAATAGGTATACTCTGTAAAGTGGGAAATCCTCCCTACATCCTCCACAGAGGAAAAACCCGCACCATTTTTTTTCTAGCTATGATAACTTTCTCAGTGGTAAATAGACAACAGACCTCTATAAATTACTAAATGAAGGAATATACAAAGCAAGGGGAAGAAAAGGCTGAAATGCTTGACTAGGTCTTCACAACTGATTGCTTTAAAGCAATAACAAAGACCATTTGTAACTTCCCTTCAGAGGTTTAATCTTTCATATACTTCTCCACTTGCAGCAACACAGAACCTGCTTTTCAGTCTTCTTAAGGCACCCAAATGAAAGACGTCTTTAAGAATTCTCCATTACTTCGGAATAGCTAGAAGTCACCATCTAGAAAGTGACTGCTCTTGTTGGGGGGTGAAGGTGTAAATGGGGCTTGCTCCTGGCAATACAGTGGAACCCATTCAGAGACGCTACAAGAGACATCCACAGAGCCAATGCTGTGCTGCAAAAACAGTTTTCCCTTATGAGCACAGAGCCGCTTACGCTTCAGCCTTCCAGAAGCAGACAACACAGGGTGGAAGTACAGACCTGCCACCCCACAGCCAGAGTATTATTTTCTTTCCATCTCTCTCTACATGCTATTGACATGCTGTGCGCATCTCTCTTTAATTCAGAAGGCTGTTCATGTGTGTTTTTAAACTACTCTAATGGCAAATTCCTTCACTGATTATTAGCAACAGAACTTAAAGGAACATAATCATAATGTCTGATAACCAGATTCATCTGCAGAAAGTATCTCAGGTAATAACATCAAACATTTTGTTAAAATTACTTCACTTCCCTCTCTCAACACTTACGTAAGGTAGGTTCCTCGTACATTGACATCCATCATAAGGTTGACCTTCTTCGTCTCTGTTTCCAAAGTGCCAGTCAAAGAGATGGCGCTTGCATTGTTCACCAAAATATCAATCCCTGGTTTTAAAATAAGCCATTTCACGTTAGCACTTAAAGACAAAAAGCACGAGTAAGGCAGCCTGTTCTTTTCTCTTTTTGTTTGAACACTCTGCTTGTTAACCTTTCCCCCACACCTCAGCATACCTCCAAAAGTCTTCACAGCTTTCTCCACGGCATTAATAATTTGCTGTTCTTCCCTCACATTAACGATGCATGGCAAAGCCTTTCCTCCAGCTGCTTCAACTGCATAATTTGAAAATAAAATATTTAAAAATTGTGTCTCAGATTGAACAAATAGCCTACTGAGAATCTCTCATCCAATGAATGCACTGAAAATGAGGCTCTCAGACTGCGACCTTTTCACATGTTGTATAAAGAATAGGAAAGCCAGAACCAAATACTAACACTGAGAATGTGTATGGTATGCCCATACATCTAAATTAAGATAGCATTTTCACACCTATGTACATATGTCTTCATCACTGTTATATTTTAATACCTCACAGAATTCCTGGGAGGCAAGAGAAGCAGGTAAGCTTATTATTTTAAAGCTGAACTGGAGCTAAGAGAGTCTAAGCAGTTTTCCACTTATGATAATTAAGCTAGGACATGCACGCAGCCCGGCACCTGAAGCCCACCCTCATTTGTTACAACTTACTCTCTGCTGCAGCAGTGTAGATAGTCCCTGGAAGTTTAGGATGGGGCTCAGCTGTCTTGGCGGCCACCACGATGTTTGCACCATCCTTGGCAGCTTTCAAAGCAATGGCTTTGCCAATGCCCCGGCTTGCGCCCGTGATGAAGAGTGTGCATCCTGCTAGTTTCCTAAAGATAAATGGGAGGTGGAAGGTAAAGAAGAGGGGGAATGAACCAAAACCTGAAAATCATTGACGTAGCACTCTTCAAGGACAAAAATAATCAATGCAGTCTTCCAACCAGCCAACTGCCTTCAACATTTTCTATGAAAACAGACCCAAAATACAAACAAGATCGATAAAGCTACAGCAAAGTACAGTCTTACACCACCCCTGAAGATAAGACAACTTTCCAAGTTCATAAACACAATAAAGCAGGAAGGTTACACAGGTCACCTAGTTACATTTCTCCCTTTTTGTAGAATGATGCAACACTGTTTACAACAGAGCTGCTAAGTTCTCCAAAGCCAAAAAAAGGAGTAAGTCATAAATCAAAACATCAGTTTCTAATGGCATGACACTCCTGTGCAGCTCTCTGTAATTTACGTCTCACAGCCCTTTAAACACAAAGAACTGGTGTCTCAACATGGTATAAAGTTCAAGTCCAGAATCATAATGCCAATGCAAGGTGATAAAGACAAGTGCCAGAAATCTGATTTTCAGAAATGGTAATTTATTCTCTTGAACTTTTTACATTAGACTCAACAGGTTCCCAGTACTACATTTAATCCAACAGGTCCCCCACAAATCAGTCCAATCAAAACCTCTGGAGAAACTGACAAGTTCTGGAGTGTCAGAAAGATATTTTTCTTACATACACAATGTCACTGAATTTTTGAAGAGCTAAAAATTCAACTCTAATTTCAAGCATATTTGACAATAAAGTCTCTTAGGCCACGGGTTTTCCAAATGAAGGAACATGCACTTTGGTGTTCTGCATGAAACTTGTGCTGCTTTCCATACTGAGTGAAAAAAACAAGAGGTCTAAGTTTTCAACCCCAGTTAAAGAATGCATATAAACCATGTGCTACAGCACCTTCAATGCTCACTCACATCACAAATGTGATGTGGTTTTCTTTTCAGTCTGGGCTACACTTGACTTAATTACTGCTTCCCCAGGTCTCTGTTTTCTCCCTCCAGTCTAAGAACATCCCTCTCTCAAACAATCTCAAGGACGGTATTCTGTCTCAGAAGAGAGAAAACTGAAACAAGGCAGGAAGGGGCAGGAATCTTCTCCTGCAATTGCATTCTTAGTCATCAGCAGGGTCCCAGGAAGTCAAGGAAGCCCTGCAGGTGCCACTTCAAGCAGATGCCTTCTGCAGAATTGGCTCCTAGAGAAGCACAGGAAGAATAATCTCAAAACAATACAGTGAATCACAAAAAATGCTGCCTAGAGTCGTGCCACATGCACAATGAGGAAAGATCATCTCTGTAATACATAATCAGCGTGTAAAACTCAGTAAAATAAGGCCAGAGTTTGGCTTCTCCCTTCAGCAAATCAATATGAGTTCTGCAGACTCCATCTTAGTCAGGGAACAGGTAAATGGACATGGTCCTGGGCAACCTGATGAGATGGCCCTGCTTGAGCAAGGGGCTTGGACCAGATGACCTCCAGAGGTCCCTGCCAGCCTCAACCATGCTATGATTCTGTGAAATGGGGTCCTGCGAGAGGCAGCTCTGAAGGACCAAGCAGATCAGGAGGGCTGGCAGGGCTTGATGCCCCTCCATCTGCGTGGACTCTCCAAGGAGTGGTCCATTCTAATGCTCAGTAAGACAAGTAGATGCATCAGCAGACTGACACAGCTACGTGGGGAACTCATGACTGAGCTACCACGTACAAAGGTGTCATACATGGGGTGGAAGCAAGGAGAGGCTACAAAGGAGGAATTGGGAATATCACCTGGGCATGTCAGGGTGGTGTGTGGAAAACCAAAGTTCACCTGCGGCTCCTTCAAACCAAGAGAAGAAAGGTTCAGACTGTCCTCCCCAAGGGGAAGGTCAGGCCGCAGAGCTGGGGCCAAGAGAGGCTGTGCTGTCTCCAGCCTTGGAGGTTTTTAAGACCCAAGTGGACATAAACCAGAGCAACCCAGACTGACCTCACAGCTGACCTGGTTTTGAGCAAGACGTTGACTGGAAACCTCTCCAAGTCCCTTCCAACCTGAATTACTCTNAAGGCTTGCAAAGGATGTCAAAGGCAACTAGATCATCTGCTGTTACACTGGTAGTAAGAGGCTGAACACGGAAAAAGCAGGCCCGTTGCTGAACAGGGGGATGATTTAGTAAGAGCAGATACTTGTAGTGCCTGAGGTACTGGACGCCGCCTTTGCCTTGGTCTTCACCGACAAGGTCTCCCAGACCTTGTTCAACAGGAGAACAACTAGCAGTAAATAAAAATCGAGCCAGAAGCTACCTAAGAGGACATAAGCCATAAATATCCATGGACCAGGCCGTATCAAGAATGCTGACATCCTTGCAAGGCCCCTCTCTACCATATATGAAAAGCCAGAGAGATCAGTGGTGTTCCCTGACAACTAGAGGAAAACAAACGTGTTAGCCATCTTCAAAAAAGCCCAAAAGAACAATTCACCAAACTGCTGGCTCATCATCTTTGTCCTGGTCCTTGGGAAAATCCTGGACCAACTCCTCCGGCAGCACATTTAAGAAGATGACTGGGAACTGTCAGCATGGATTTTCCAAGGGTAAATCCTGCCTGGCTCACCTGATTGCCATCTGTGATAAAATGAAAGGATTTGTATCCAAAGTGAGAGCAGCAGATACCATCTACTTTAGCAAGGCTTTCAATGCCATCTCTCAAAATATATTTGTATCCAAGTAAAGGCATTATGGTCTGGATGGACACAACCTGAGGGGTAAAAAAACAGTTGGTTGGTCAAGCTCAGAGGGTGGTGGTTAGTAAGTCATACTCTGCCTGGAGGGCAGTAGTAAGGGGGGGTCTCCTCCAGCATCAGTCCTGTTCAACACCTTTATCACCAACCTGGAGGAGATGAAGTGTACTGCGCACGGATGACAACTGGCTCATGTGCTTGGGCTACCATCCAGAAGGACCTTGACAGGCCCGATGAATGTAAACAGAAGCCTCATGAAGTTCAGCAAGGACAAATGGACAGTCTTGCAGCTGGGAAGAAAGAGCCCCTGCGATGACACAGGCTGGGGACTGAACGGCCAGGGAGCTGCACAGCTGAAAAGGCATTGGGAAACATGGTAGACAACAAGCTGAGCATACAACAGCAGCATGCCCTGTCAGGAAAAGCCAGCAGCACCTCAGGATGCAAGAACACCATAACCAGCAGACTGAGGGAAGGGGTTATGCCCCTCTTGTAAGACCACACTTGGACCATGGGACCAATTTTGGGCCCCTAAATACAAGATAGGTGTTGACAAATGGAAGTTCAGCAGAGGGAGACAGAAATGGCTAAGGGCTGGAGCATCTGCCCTGTGAGGAGAGGCTTAGGGACTTGGGCCAGTTCAGCCTGAAGAATGCACACCTCTGGGGGAACCTAAAAGCAGCCCCTCAATACCTATGAGGTGATCAATGAGATGGAGCCAAGCTTATCTAGTGTGGCACACTGTAGGAGGATTAGAGACAACGGGCTCCTTCAAACCAAGAGAAGAAAGGTTCAGACTGTCCTCCCCAAGGGGAAGGTCAGGCCGCAGAGCTGGGGCCAAGAGAGGCTGTGCTGTCTCCAGCCTTGGAGGTTTTTAAGACCCAAGTGGACATAAACCAGAGCAACCCAGACTGACCTCACAGCTGACCTGGTTTTGAGCAAGACGTTGGACTGGAAACCTCTCCAAGTCCCTTCCAACCTGAATTACTCTGTGATCCAATTTGGAAGAGTTCAGCCACAGATTCAATTCCTTTGCCCAGATTATTATTGTACTTAAAATGTCAGGGAACATATTCTATTCATTCCAGTTACATTTTTCCTAGTTTTCTCCTCCAATCTTTCCTCCACTGGCCATCAGACTCGAGTCTCTCTCTTTTTTTTTTTCCCCTCATCTACCTTCTGCACAACTGCTTCTCCAGCCTACACGAACCTCCCTCTTCTCCCTAGGCTTACAACCACCACTGACTATATTCACCCTCAAGAGCTCCTTCAATCCTTCAACTCCTGGAACTTCAATTTCCTTCCAAAGCCCATATAAATAATGTTCACCAAAATAAGCCAAGACTTACTAACAGGAAAAATTCATTTTTACTTCATCCCCTCTGAAATGTTGAGCTGACTTGATACTCTCACACTACTCTTATTTGTGTTTTTTTTTTTTTTTAACATTCTTGCTTCTTTCTGGGTTTTGNCTGCCTGGCTCACCTGATTGCCATCTGTGATAAAATGAAAGGATTTGTATCCAAAGTGAGAGCAGCAGATACCATCTACTTTAGCAAGGCTTTCAATGCCATCTCTCAAAATATATTTGTATCCAAGTAAAGGCATTATGGTCTGGATGGACACAACCTGAGGGGTAAAAAAACAGTTGGTTGGTCAAGCTCAGAGGGTGGTGGTTAGTAAGTCATACTCTGCCTGGAGGGCAGTAGTAAGGGGGGGTCTCCTCCAGCATCAGTCCTGTTCAACACCTTTATCACCAACCTGGAGGAGATGAAGTGTACTGCGCACGGATGACAACTGGCTCATGTGCTTGGGCTACCATCCAGAAGGACCTTGACAGGCCCGATGAATGTAAACAGAAGCCTCATGAAGTTCAGCAAGGACAAATGGACAGTCTTGCAGCTGGGAAGAAAGAGCCCCTGCGATGACACAGGCTGGGGACTGAACGGCCAGGGAGCTGCACAGCTGAAAAGGCATTGGGAAACATGGTAGACAACAAGCTGAGCATACAACAGCAGCATGCCCTGTCAGGAAAAGCCAGCAGCACCTCAGGATGCAAGAACACCATAACCAGCAGACTGAGGGAAGGGGTTATGCCCCTCTTGTAAGACCACACTTGGACCATGGGACCAATTTTGGGCCCCTAAATACAAGATAGGTGTTGACAAATGGAAGTTCAGCAGAGGGAGACAGAAATGGCTAAGGGCTGGAGCATCTGCCCTGTGAGGAGAGGCTTAGGGACTTGGGCCAGTTCAGCCTGAAGAATGCACACCTCTGGGGGAACCTAAAAGCAGCCCCTCAATACCTATGAGGTGATCAATGAGATGGAGCCAAGCTTATCTAGTGTGGCACACTGTAGGAGGATTAGAGACAACGGGCTCCTTCAAACCAAGAGAAGAAAGGTTCAGACTGTCCTCCCCAAGGGGAAGGTCAGGCCGCAGAGCTGGGGCCAAGAGAGGCTGTGCTGTCTCCAGCCTTGGAGGTTTTTAAGACCCAAGTGGACATAAACCAGAGCAACCCAGACTGACCTCACAGCTGACCTGGTTTTGAGCAAGACGTTGACTGGAAACCTCTCCAAGTCCCTTCCAACCTGAATTACTCTGTGATCCAATTTGGAAGAGTTCAGCCACAGATTCAATTCCTTTGCCCAGATTATTATTGTACTTAAAATGTCAGGGAACATATTCTATTCATTCCAGTTACATTTTTCCTAGTTTTCTCCTCCAATCTTTCCTCCACTGGCCATCAGACTCGAGTCTCTCTCTTTTTTTTTTTCCCCTCATCTCTTTTCTGCACAACTGCTTCTCCAGCCTACACGAACCTCCCTCTTCTCCCTAGGCTTACAACCACCACTGACTATATTCACCCTCAAGAGCTCCTTCAATCCTTCAACTCCTGGAACTTCAATTTCCTTCCAAAGCCCATATAAATAATGTTCACCAAAATAAGCCAAGACTTACTAACAGGAAAAATTCATTTTTACTTCATCCCCTCTGAAATGTTGAGCTGACTTGATACTCTCACACTACTCTTACTTGTGTGTTTTTTTTTTTTTAACATTCTTGCTTCTTTCTGGGTTTTGCTTCTACTCATTTAATCTATCCTCTTTAACTTGGTGTGAGAGCATCTGCAAAGCCAGATGCATCAACCTCTTTAAATGCTTATTCAGTGTCACCAAGAGAGCTACCCAGAATTTAATGCATTTCACCCTCCTAAGCATGCCGAGAAGCTTGCAAGACTTAGGATGTATTTCCTAATGAACTTAATGGTCCAATAGTTTACAAGTTTTTAAAGCCCATGCTTGTCTAAAATTGCCTGTATTGCAAAGGTTGCACCTTTATTGCTTCCACCCCTCTTGAAATTCTGATAATAAGACAGAAAATGTCAAATTCCCCTCTGAGCTCTGAGATCTCAGGGAGCTGAAAAGCATGAAGATGGGTTGCTTTTGCACCACGCATGACCACTGCTACAGAAACCCGTAGGCTACATCAGGGACACTTTTTACAGCTTGCTTAGACACATTAGGAATTTAATGAATAATCCTGCTCACAACACACAAGAACAAATAAGGCCAACTTATGTTGCTGTCTGTTAGCAGTGCTGGCTCTGAAAAAAGGCAGCAACTGCCTCTAAATTAAGATTCTATAGTGGAAGAAAATTTGATTGCCAGATACGATAGGAGCGGCTTGGCATACTTTTTATCTACAAAATACTTTAATGCCCATAAAATTACGGAGACACCGTGCAATTTAGACGAAAGCCCTCCAGTAACTGCTTTCCTTGCAGCACGTCCCAGCCCAGCACGCCGACCCGCGGGCCGCGCCAAGGCTGCCAGGTCGCCCGTCCGTCCCCACCGGGCCTCTCGCCTTGCTCCCACCGCCCTGCCACGAAGTCGCTCCTGGAGAAAGTCCCCTGGCACGGCCACGCGTTGCACAGCGGCAGCCAGGGGATCCTGCTGACTTGGCTGCGCGACCAAAGCTNGACAGTCTTGCAGCTGGGAAGAAAGAGCCCCTGCGATGACACAGGCTGGGGACTGAACGGCCAGGGAGCTGCACAGCTGAAAAGGCATTGGGAAACATGGTAGACAACAAGCTGAGCATACAACAGCAGCATGCCCTGTCAGGAAAAGCCAGCAGCACCTCAGGATGCAAGAACACCATAACCAGCAGACTGAGGGAAGGGGTTATGCCCCTCTTGTAAGACCACACTTGGACCATGGGACCAATTTTGGGCCCCTAAATACAAGATAGGTGTTGACAAATGGAAGTTCAGCAGAGGGAGACAGAAATGGCTAAGGGCTGGAGCATCTGCCCTGTGAGGAGAGGCTTAGGGACTTGGGCCAGTTCAGCCTGAAGAATGCACACCTCTGGGGGAACCTAAAAGCAGCCCCTCAATACCTATGAGGTGATCAATGAGATGGAGCCAAGCTTATCTAGTGTGGCACACTGTAGGAGGATTAGAGACAACGGGCTCCTTCAAACCAAGAGAAGAAAGGTTCAGACTGTCCTCCCCAAGGGGAAGGTCAGGCCGCAGAGCTGGGGCCAAGAGAGGCTGTGCTGTCTCCAGCCTTGGAGGTTTTTAAGACCCAAGTGGACATAAACCAGAGCAACCCAGACTGACCTCACAGCTGACCTGGTTTTGAGCAAGACGTTGACTGGAAACCTCTCCAAGTCCCTTCCAACCTGAATTACTCTGTGATCCAATTTGGAAGAGTTCAGCCACAGATTCAATTCCTTTGCCCAGATTATTATTGTACTTAAAATGTCAGGGAACATATTCTATTCATTCCAGTTACATTTTTCCTAGTTTTCTCCTCCAATCTTTCCTCCACTGGCCATCAGACTCGAGTCTCTTTTTTTTTTCCCCTCATCTCTTTTCTGCACAACTGCTTCTCCAGCCTACACGAACCTCCCTCTTCTCCCTAGGCTTACAACCACCACTGACTATATTCACCCTCAAGAGCTCCTTCAATCCTTCAACTCCTGGAACTTCAATTTCCTTCCAAAGCCCATATAAATAATGTTCACCAAAATAAGCCAAGACTTACTAACAGGAAAAATTCATTTTTACTTCATCCCCTCTGAAATGTTGAGCTGACTTGATACTCTCACACTACTCTTATTTGTGTTTTTTTTTTTTTTTAACATTCTTGCTTCTTTCTGGGTTTTGCTTCTACTCATTTAACTTATCCTCTTCAACTTGGTGTGAGAGCATCTGCAAAGCCAGATGCATCAACCTCTTTAAATGCTTATTCAGTGTCACCAAGAGAGCTACCCAGAATTTAATGCATTTCACCCTCCTAAGCATGCCGAGAAGCTTGCAAGACTTAGGATGTATTTCCTAATGAACTTAATGGTCCAACAGTTTACAAGTTTTTAAAGCCCATGCTTGTCTAAAATTGCCTGTATTGCAAAGGTTGCACCTTTATTGCTTCCACCCCTCTTGAAATTCTGATAATAAGACAGAAAATGTCAAATTCCCCTCTGAGCTCTGAGATCTCAGGGAGCTGAAAAGCATGAAGACGGGTTGATTTTGGACCAGGCATGACCACTGCTACAGAAACCCGTAGGCTACATCAGGGACACTTTTTACAGCTTGCTTAGACACATTAGGAATTTAATGAATAATCCTGCTTACAACACACAAGAACAAATAAGGCCAACTTATGTTGCTGTCTGTTAGCAGTGCTGGCTCTGAAAAAAGGCAGCAACTGCCTCTAAATTAAGATTCTATAGTGGAAGAAAATTTGATTGCCAGATACGATAGGAGCGGCTTGGCATACTTTTTATCTACAAAATACTTTAACACCCATAAAATTACGGAGACACCGTGCAATTTAGACGAAAGCCCTCCAGTAACTGCTTTCCTTGCAGCACGTCCCAGCCCAGCACGCCGACCCGCGGGCCGCGCCAAGGCTGCCAGGTCGCCCGTCCGTCCCCACCGGGCCTCTCGCCTTGCTCCCACCGCCCTGCCACGAAGTCGCTCCTGGAGAAAGTCCCCTGGCACGGCCACGCGTTGC
>VXAA01001129.1:13550-78732 GCA_013399115.1 Anseranas semipalmata
CCCCCTGCGGGGACCGGCCCGCCGACCCCCCCGTCCCGTCCCAACGCGGCGGGAGCTTCCCCGGGAGCAGCGCCGGCTCCGCGGGGGCCCGTCCCCCGCCTTGCCCTGGGGACCCCGCGGGGCTGCGGGCAGCCCAGCCCCGGCGCGCCCCGCGGGGGAGGCGGCATCGCGCTGCCGGGCGCCGGGTCTCCCCGTTTCGGACAATAAGACGGTTATTTATTTATTTATTTATTTATTTTGTCCTTTTTCTTTTCTTTTCTTTTTTTTTTTTCCCCCTTAAACACGTGGTTGTAAAGTCTGTAGCGCCATCTAACGGGAGGCGGAGGCCGCTCCGCGCCGTGCCGCGCCGCCGAGGGCAGGGAGCAGCGTCTTGCAAGTGGCCGGGGTCCCCATTTCTGCTGCTGCTTTGGCACCCCGGCGAGCTCCGTGATCCCGAAGCTTTTGAGCGTATGCTCATTTTTAAGGTTAAATTACGATGGTGCCCTTCTGCCAGGGCACTGCAACCACGCTTGCTTTGGGAGGCAGCAGACCTGGTCAGCCCGCTGAATTTAAAGTCCCAAGAGAGTTGCCCGGATCAGCAGCTCGCTCACCCCAGTCCCGTGGCAGAGGCAGCAAAAAGAAACGGAGACTCTGCAGAGGAGGTTGGGGCTCACATAAGCTCAGAGCCCGTCTCTACAGGCGCCTGCCTCTCTACAGCTCTTGCCACCTCTAAGTGCCTCAGGTCAAAATCGGAGAATACAGGTATTTCTGCTAAACCAGGGAAGAGCTTTTTTCATTAGGTTTGACGTTTACTTTCACTCTGCTTCTGTATTTCTGTTACAGCTACAGAATCTGAGCTACACCTTCAACGACACACACCAGTTTTGCTGTGTTCACATGTGTCTTCCATGCCGGCAGGGAGGTCCAAAGCAGCACAGAAATCTTTCTGTCCATGTCTCAGGTCATAAAATGTTAGTGTAGCCTTGGCTAGCAAAAACTGTATTTGCATCGGCCACTCAAACTGTATTTGTGTTTCAGCCCAGGTTCTCCAATGCCCTTGGATATCGCTTCTGCGTGGGGCAAATCCCATGTGACTTGGATGGACAGGTCACGTCTGCCAAAGTGATTTTGGCAGAATAGGCACCTGAGTGCCACTGACACCTGATGATTCCCAAGTTCACCCCTGCTAAGGCATTTAAGGGCCTGCCCAAGCAAAGCGTTTAGGCTACAAACGCCTGTGTGGTCCCGATTTCCTCCAGAATCCAGCAGGGAGAGAAAAGCCTAAACAAGAGTTACAAGTCTAAATCCTTTGTTGTATGTGGACCTCAGTCTTAAAGCCCCGAAATATTTAATTTCTAAATCCCTTTGTATTTTGATGTAATATCCAAAACACCTTTGATGGGCCCCACACTGTTTGGAAATGGGATTCATCCACCTAGTTTGCCTACACCTTTTGAAGAGAATGACCACATATGCAGAAAAATCTGCAAACTGAAATTCAGCTCTAGTGCCAGCTAGAAGCGGAGTTTTTAGGTGCCCTCTCCTTATTTATCACACAGAGCAAAACCTTCCTACACGCCAGAAGGAATCTGAAGTGCAAGGTGACCAGGACTGTATCCCTTCTGACGGTGCTGCACCACAGGCCACTACATAAAACAGACAATTAAGCGTTGGTAATGACTGCCTGATCAATTCTCTGCGGCATGGTCAAATTGCATCGGATTTTGCATTTTCAGAGGTGAAAGCGTGATTTATAATTCCCATCCCTTGTAAACTTCTGACATCTTATGAGCTTAATAATTAAAAAATAACATCCTCACACTTATTCCAGGTTGTAAAAACAAACTAAACTTCACATGACTAAAATGAAATAGAGCACTGCCACTGAACTGGTTTTATAGGTAAGAAATTGGAAACTCTTAGTGTGTATATCCTCAGACAGGAGTAGATTTGCATTCTTGAGTCTGGGAATGCTCATCTTGTTCTATAATTGGGAGGAAGAGCGATTTCTGTCTACACCGAAACAAGAATGTATTTTCAGGGGTACGGACGATAAAAGGCAACCTCTGACAGTCAGGCTGGGCTGTCTCAGAGTAGGCACGAAAACTCAGTCACGCTCCAGTTCATTAACCACCTATGAAGAGTTAGGCTAGAGAGGTTTATGACTACATCCAACGAAGGATTTGCATGTCTAAAAAGTTAGTTGTCTCACTACTTAACTTTCGAGTGCCTTGCCCTGAGGCTGGCATTCCTGATGTTGTGTTTGGCACCAGGGCTCGCTATGCTGTGAGTGGAGAAGGTGTGCACAGACAAATCTTTTGTGCCTTGTCCAAAGCCATGCTGCTCAGTGAAGGACAGGAACAGCAGAAAAGCCCAGGCTTGTGGTTACATTGGGAAATGGGAATTATTGGTTTCAGCTGAGAGAATCTTTCAAACTGAGAAAGGAAAAGGTTTTCCTCCACTCTCACTTGAAGAGCAGTGGAAGGACAGCTGCCCCGATGCCTTTCAATGGAGGATTCCCCATGCTGCTTCTTCAGTTGCCCCACGCCCTCACCCCACAAGGATTGAGTCCAGAAGGATAGGAGATGGCACGTTTTGTTGTCACAACTTTCAGATTAGGAAAGGTCCCCCTGACTTTGGTGAGGGAGAGTCGCTTTTAGCTCTGCAGTAGCATGCATTTGTTTCTGTCAGGTGGGACATAAAGATTGTATTTCAATCTAAAATATGACACCTCTTTTCTTTTACCATATAATCTGGAGTAACTCGGGCTTTTATCATTCAAAGAAGTTAAGCTTTGGCTTTGAAATTATTTCAGTGTTGTGAGCTTTCTCGTACTTGAAAGACGAGTACAGCTCCTTGAGGTAACTCAAGGCAATGCGTTTCTCACAGCAGTCCCAGGAGGACCATAGGCAGGAAAGTCAGCGCTACCTTTCACTGTGCAGCTCAGAGGGGTTAGCCCGTCCTAAGCTTTTGATCCTGAGCCTGCTGAAGCTGTGGTGGGAGCTGTCTGTTCCTCCAAAGTTGTTTTGCTGAGCCATTGGTGAACTGAATTATGTGATGGGACCCTCCTTTGTTCCCCAACCCGCAGGTTAGTGCTGATTCAACTGAAAAAAATTCTGTCAGCCCCCAAGACTGCCCTCATAGTTCCTGTCTTTCTGGTGGAGAAAGACAAGAGACCCAACCCTTTTGGGGTTCCTCTAATAAAGCAAAGAGCGTATGAATTCCTTTGTACAAAAATGAAGCAGCTTCATCCACGTGAAGGTATTTATTTAAAATTGGAGTAGTTTTCAGAAGTGCTAGGGAATAAATAGACTCAGTGGGTGCTCGGTCCCTCTGTAATTCATGACCTCTTCATGTAGATGCCAATGTTTTGACTTGGCTGGCTATCTTTAATATTTGGGTTTAAAACTTTTGGCCCATGTGTTCTGTTTCCTCAGGGCCCTCTAATCTTTAACTTTTACCATAGAAAAATCTTAATGATTTCAAGGTTCCACCTTGCTAGCAATATGGTTTGAATCAGATACATTGCACAAAGACTATTTTGATTTTAAAAAAGAACAACCTTCTGGTTTTATTTCTGCAGGTATGAATAAAAATCTGAGATCCTGTGTTTAGAGCTTGCCTACTCTTGATAGCAGACAGCATGAGCGCTGCGATATGGATCAGTGATACAACATGTTTTCCTTCATTAAAAACACAACCTAGACATTAAAAACAGCCTGCTGGAGAATCATATTCATTTAGTAATCATGTAATTTCACAATCAAGGGGTTACTATCCCTCCTCCCCCCTTCCCCCATTTAGGACTGTCCATTTATGGAGAACATCTGATACCAATAAGTTTATGATACCTTTTTCTCAAAGCAAGGCCTGCATTTCAAATGTGGCTTTAGCAGTTGAGTTATCAGATCCAGCACTGACTGCAGATGGGATTTATCTTCGCTAACTTTAGCCATATACTGGCAAAGCATCGGCCAAGTCTGGGCTCCCTTTGTATTCAATGGAGAGAGATGGAGAGCGATTCACGCCAGCTATCGGAGGCACCTATTAAAGGGAGCGATGAGTCACCTTTTGAAGCAGTCTGCGTTGCTCTGTCTATTACAGCAGGAGCCCAGGCAGCTAGCTTAGTTATAGAGCACCTGACCAGATGGCTGAAATTAGGGTAGACGGATCCTGTCCTACCTCTCCGTGGGCAGTGCAGACAGGGACAAGCTGCACTGAGCCCTGTTAGGGACTCAGGACTAGTCAAGATGAGCTGTTGCCACTGAATGGGACTGTGTTTTGCCCATATCAAACAAAATCTCTTGCACGTGCTCTCTTTCAAAAAGGGGGCTGACTTATACTGTGGCTGGTGGCAAAATGCTCAGGAAACAGTACTCCAGCCCTCAGCTCATTTGATCAATTTACAGTCATGCTGATTGCATTGCAGGTTTAGTTTGGCACCGCTCTACTTGCCATCTTCTGGTGCTTCTCCAAGGCATGAGGTCTTCTACTTTTTCCTCAAGACAGGGCAAGTTGGACCCTCCCTTTTGTTCAAACACTTTCTGCATAATCATATGAGTCTAGGAGCCAGGCCTTAAAAGAAATGCTCAAAAAAACAAAGCAAAACAAAGATCTCCAAAAAACAAAATGAAACCTGGCAGAAATGCATATAGGAATACCTTCTCCTGTGCTTGCACTGGGGTGCTCTACTCTGTGCTGGCACACGCAGATTGTACAGAGCTAAATTTACACTATAATAAACTCTCAGATTTTTCTCTCTTTACCCAGCTAGTGAGACTCCATGAATTGGGAAGCTATGAAGGCAAGGGAGCTGCTGGGAGGGGCTGTGGTGGACGAGACATTTATACTCCAAAGCCTTTTCTGAGTATTTTGCTCCAAGGGTTCGTGTGTCAGCTGGAGCCGGCTGGTGGTGGGATCAATAACACCAAACCTGGGAGGTCAGCGCGACACTGGAAATGGCTGGTTAGCAGTGGTAGAAGCAGCAGAATAACCAAGCACCAATTTCTTCAGAAGAACATATCTGAGGGCAGCCTGTCACCTTTATTGAAAATTTCACTCCAAGGACCTTTCTGGAGAAGCAGAGGAACCCTGTAGACAGATGATAAAATACCCACCTGTGCAGCTATAAGAACTCATATATCATCGCAGTGAATCCAACAGGTAATTTCCTATTGCCTCTTGCAGAAGGATGCCCCCACCCTTAGCTCTCTGCAAGTAGATCTAGCCTCAGACTGGGAAAAGCAACACTGCGTACACATGAGACAGTGTTAAACAGATGTCCTAGGCCACTTTGTTTTCACTTTTGATGTTCAGCTGGCAGGCAGGCAATGAATGGGGCTTACTTTCTATGAAGGACATTACCAGCCCAAATATTTCAGATGGAAAAGTTTAGCTGAGTATTCAGACATGGCTAAGGAAAATAATGTGTTAAATTTTACATGAAAATCTATTTTCTTCCTCTTTCACCATTCAAGTTACTGAATCTTAAGCAAACTCAAAAAGTTTTTTTGCAAGATTTGGGTCTTTCTGTTTCAATTTATATTTGGCAAACCAGCAAAAGTTTAGAATTGAGAAGCAGTTAAAAGATCCATCAAACACTGAAGGAGACCTTCTCTTACCACACCTATCTCTCCCTCAGATACTCAGCCATAGTTAGAACCACAAGACTGGAAGAGACTTCTTGGACTAACGAGACCTCCTCTTACGTCAAACGTTGTCATAGATCTGTTTTCACCAATGTGTCAGGCTCAATCTGAAATGCCATCAGATTCTTGGTGCTCGCTGTGCCCCACGGCAAGACCGATGACTCTGACAGCTAGGAAATATTTTCTGATTGGCAACTTGCTGTGTTTGTGGCTAGCTTCTATCTTCTCAGTCCTCATTTTTTGTTCAGCTTTACAAGCCAAGGTATTCAGGCCTCTTCTTATTTCCTCATGGCCATGTTAGCCAGTGCTTCCAGCTGGAACTGAGCTTTCCCGCCCATGGGTGCTCAGAGCTGCCCACAAGGGCTCATCATTTGTTTGTGTTAAAGCATTAACACTTTCATATCTCTGTCTCACTGGGATTTAGGTACCTGTTTTGAAAGCTGGGTCACGCTGTAGCATGAGAGTCACCTTGGATAGTGTGGCCAGGTCTTTCTGATCACTTACAAGCTCATAGCAATTAGAAGAAATTGTACTGTTAGTCCTAATTTGTATTTATTTTCTTTATTTTTTTAATCTTTGCCTGTTTTCAGGGTCTTATTATGCTTTTCATTGCATTAATGACACCTCTCAATGTCATGTCATCAAAAATCTGAGTCTCTTCCTAATACTTATGTCACGATCATTTATGAAAATATTAAACAAGACTGGTCCCAGCGCTTAGGTTGAAGAGCTCTCCTAATTACTTCTCCTCAGCCTTGCAATGCAAGGCTTCACCGGTGCCTGTATGCTATGAGCCAGATCCTTATCATACACACAGCTCCTCTGCAAAGCTCCAGCTAACAAATGTCTTCTGTACTACTGTGTCAAATGCTGTAGTAAAATGCAAAAAGATTTACTCTGTTCTCTTTGACTGGGATATCATCTTGTCTAAGAAAGCTCCAACAGACTTTGGTGTGACCTTTCCTGTTACATTTCATCCCATTCTCTGTTTAGCACCTGGCTTTTCTTTTAAAAGGCATAAACTAATGTACCAGTACCTTTCTTCAAGTGGTTATACAGCCGAGCTTTCTCTTTTGCCTCTTCTTAAGATTCCTGAAGCTTTTAGTTGTTCAGACCTGTAGAAGTTCCAGGCCTCTTTCACATTTTAATGCCTGGACTCTGCAATCCATCTGACTTTACTAATCGATTCCATGAGTTTACCAAACATTGCCCTTTTGAAATGTAAAACCTTATTAACAGGCTCATTTATTTATTCCATTTTATTAGGAAGTGTCAGTCCCTGACCACCTGAACCAAGGTAATTTTTTTTTTTTTTTTTTTGCTACAAAACCAAGTCAGAAACAGTATCACTTCTTACTGAGAATTTTATTGAGAAATTTTTCGGCTATTACATCCAGAAGTACCTGGATTCTATCATCATCAGTGGCATTTACTCTTCGATCTGTGTTTGGGAAGGTAAAAATTTCCCTGCATGATACTAACCCAACAGAACTTTTCTCTATGATGGCATTACTGCTGACTTTACCCACAATCAGAACCAAATCAGGGGGTTTGCACTATCCAAGTACTCTCTTTTGCCATCTTTCCCTGAAGTGATTTTAACTGGAGCAAATTCCGCTTTTTGCATGCTCTCCCTTCTGCACGGCCTTCTTCGCAGTGTTTCATATCATTAATGCTCCGTTCTCTGCCACCACCTTCACCTTTATCTCTGCCTTGCTGAATAATGCATGTGCTTCGAGACCAGTGTTCCAGCCATGATTGCTATTCTGTTGTGCTAACCGGTGTAAACCTGTCCTGCTTAATGCCCTGTCAGCTTAGTTCATGCTCTTCCCTTTTTCGGTACATACAGTGTTGTTAAATATTTCTGTGCCCCATACCAGAGCTTTGTTAAGACCTGCTCCTGGCTCTGTATTGCTGACTTGGAAGGAGCTCTCATCACACTTTGCACTTTCTTTCTTCTTATTCCCCACCATTCTGATCATTGAAATTTCTTTGTCCTTTGGCATATCCTCATGCACCTAGGCTTTCTCCTCCGGTGTTCTGTGGGCACGTGGAGATTATTCAAGTCCCTGACTCTGTACCCTTCATTTCTCAGTTCAAAGCTCTGCTTATCAGTTCTGCCAGACTTGATTCCAGAAGGCTATTTCCACAGTCGCTCAGATGGAGTCTGTCCTTCAAAAAGGGTTTTCTTTCAGTAAATATATCCCAATGGTCAAACACCGACAGTCCTTTGGCTATCTGTTGATCTTCCTCAAAGCACATTTTTTTTTTTTTTGGCCTAACTTTTATTCCTATAGCATCAGGAAATGTTAGACCCTAGTACTCTTTTTAAGTACGCAACATTAAAAAAGAATTAAAAAAATAATAATGACATCTGCCCCAAATCTCCAGTAATCCAGTTCTAAAAGCAAACTCCCTCATGCAAGCAGCCAGCCCAGAGAGACAACTGAGATGCAACCGGAACCAGCAGTGAATATTCTGTTCCCCCCTCAGGACTTCTTGTCTATGTAGAGAGCTTTGCCATCCTTGCTGTGTCAGTCAGAAGCATGAAAACAATTGCCTGAGGTAGACAGAACAATATCGGTGGGGAAAAAAAATCTTTTTGCTGGTATATTATTTTGTTCATCAAAACGGTTCCACTGAGGTGACTCTGTTGGTATTATATTAGTGCAGCTTTGCTGGCAAGCGGTTTCACGTGTAGTGAACAAGGTCTAACGGAGTAGCAGACAGCAGGGACTACACCGTGTCTGCTCTGTTTGGAGAAGGGTTTAGTGGTGGTAGCTTTAGGACCACACCTGTTTTGGGTAAAAATGAATGTGATGTGAGAAAGGGCAGTAACAGCCTACGCTGAATTATAAAAGGCTACAGTGGATGCCCTAGTGAATGTCCTCTGCTCACAGAACTTCCTCAGGAGACAATATTTCTGAGCTGGGGGCTCAACAAAAGTTCAGTCTCCTCTCCTCTTTTGCCTTAAAAAGCTCATATTTCTGTGGAATGTGACATGACATGGCTGATCTAAACTCACAGTAAAACTTGATTGAATGAAGTGCAAAAATGTATTGGCACTGGGAACAGCTTTGTATTGTAATGAAGTCAGAATTGATGGTGAATTGGGAAAAAAAAATGGTATTTCTGGAAACACCAGCCCATTTTTTAATGCAACAGTTCTTTTTGTTGGAATATCACCGATGGAGTTAAAACAATATAATTTTGTCAATGATCATCACCATAAGCGCATACTATAAATATTGAATAAACTTCTGTGAAGAAACAGCCCCCTTGCTGTATATATTTCTGCATTTTGCATCTAGGTTTAACAGTAAATTAGGTGAAAGGAAATGCTGGCTAGCCATTGGAAAAAGAGTATTAGGAGTGCGTGTGGGTATTTTCTACACCTGGTTCAGTTCCTGATTCACTCTGTGGACTTCAGGCATGTGATTTCAACTCTTTGTCTCATTTTCAGTGTCTGTAAAATTGGAAACATGCTAACGTTTATCTGTCCTTCTGGGCCCATAGAGGGTTCCTTAACAAATCTGCAACGCTCTGATGTAGGTGTAAAGCGCATTGTTGAATAACTATGGTCAGCATAGGAACGGACCTGGAAAGACGTGAAGTGAAGTGGCCATGAACCACATTGCTGTCTCCTGTCCCCGTGCACCCGGGCACCCACCTGCTTAAAGCTGAGGCACGCGTTTCAGCCGTGGCGTTCGCTCACGGAGCTGCAGCTGGTGGCTGCGCGGCTGGGCAGGCGACGCGCAGGTCTCTTCTCCTCCTGCCCACCTGCAGGGCAGCCCTGGGCGGCTGCAGCCTGCTTCCACTCCATTTCTCGCCTGCTTTCTGCTCCCCAAACACTGTCCGGTTAGCTGAAGAGTGAACACCGAAAGTTGAAATCGGAGGCAGATTCTCTCCTTCTTTAAGTTAGGATTAGACATGCCCCTGCAGCTTGATGGAGCCCATTTCCTAGGGATGACCCTAATGTTTCCAGTTGTGGTACTTCCCTCTTCTGCGTTTTCCTGTCCCTAGGTGGAACATAAGTTCTTCGTTGATTCTACCTTTAAGGGCTGAGGGGGAGAATCCCAGAAGAACAAAATCCAGCTGGCCATATTAAATGCAAAGACACCACCTCTGGCTCAGCTTGTTCTTGAGCTGCTAATCACTAGGCGCGAGGAGGGTGCACCGGGGAGCAAGGGCTGCATTTTTTGGCTTTGTATTTTTCCCTAAACATCTGCTATTAGTCACCATCAGAGGCAAGAGTCTAGAGGGACATTGGTATGATCCAGTATGACCGTTCTTCCATTTTGAAATCATGTTCTGATAATTAGGTCTTACACAGCTTCAGGAAGCTAAGGCACGGTAACGTCTGGGCAAAAGGGCATGGATCAAACATTGCTGTCAAAGCCCATTCATTAATATTTTGGAATAAGCACATAATAAAAATGATGAAGAATCCACCCTTCAGCTTGGCTGTTTGCTGCAAATATTATAAGGGTATTAAACTAAACAATGGCTTGTACTCATCTGGCTCTCCAGATGTTTTCTATGACTCTTATTTTCTATCAATCAGTTAACCACGGTTTTTGCTTTCCTTAGCAACGTATTTCCAAATCACAATCAAAGAAACTAACGGCAAATAATGAGGGCTAGATTGTATTTGATTGCTGCTAGCTGCTCATGGGAAAGGAAACTGCGAGAAGCCCTGCCAATCCTTCGCACTGGCACACCGGCCAAGAACGCCTCCAGCTCCCCCGGCCGCCCCCCGGGCGCGCTCCACGCCAAAGGGGCTCTGCGGCGGTCGCCTCCGACGGGAGACCCCGTGGCTGGGGACGGGAGGAAACGTGCGACTCGTTGCCGTACGGGATCGTTTATTTCTCTTTCCACCCGGTCCTGTCTCCCAGCCTCCCCGGCTCGCTCAGCAGGCTGCAGCCAGTCAGAGTTTTTAGTGGGTGTTTTTAGCCTGGCTCCGCAAGGAAGCACGGCTCATACAATTGCACTATGTGTATGTGCTCGAGCGCGTGTTTGTCTAACAACTTCTGAACTCATTGGCCAAGTGCAGCTAAACCTGGCAGAAAGGTAGAGGTTTCAGAGATAATCGAGTTTGTAAGCTTTTGTGAAAATAGAAAGCTGAACAGTTTTCCTACTGGCGGAAAGGCTGCAGCCCACGCTCGGTTCTCGTCTGACGCGGAGACAATCCACCTGGGAGAGAGACTGGATGCATGCGAAGGAAAGCTTCGGTCAGAGCTTATACCTTATTAGATATCTGGGAATCCACTCCTTAGCCAAGGCTTCTCTCCCCTACGGACTCCCTAGTGTCTGATAAGGGTGGAATTCACACCGCAGCAGTAGTATAATTCATTTAAAATGTCAGTCAGCCATGAAACACTAACTCCATTGGAAACTAGGCTTCCGGAATAATTCCGGTATTCATGGAAATACTTGTTCCCTCATACACTGCAAAGCTCCAGGAGGAACTGTGGGTATTTCTCCGCTGCTTCCAGTCTCCAAGCGAGCTCTCGGAGCTCTCTCTGCCCAGCGTTACACTGGGTCTTTCTGGTGCCCGCTGCCTTTAGAGGTTCAGAGAGGAAACTTCTTTCCTCAGAGCTGGGCTCATCAGGCATAACTTGTCTGAAGAGCCAGATTCACAAAAGAGCTCCCCATTTCCTTTTAGGCTCTGAAAAAAAAAAAAAAAAAAAGCCAGATTTCTCAATGGCTTCCTGGCCAGAAAGAATTGCTGGCTGCTGAGCACTTGTGGAAAAATGCTCTATTGAGAAGTGTAAATGAGAACGGAATCTTTCTGAAAACCTGGAGCCAACTGGGGACTATCAGCACTTGAAAATTTGGCCCTCATTGCTTTTGAAATACTTAGCTCTTAAATGAGCAAAATCAGAAGTGACTTTTCAAAAGCCTCCTGCCTTCATCCCCCCTTATTCCCAGGTAGCACTGAAAATACTTGTGGTATTGATGTCAAGTATTGTGCTCAAACCAGGAAAAAAAAAAAAGACACATTTCACTTGACTGAATGCTCAGGTTTCCTCTAGATACTGCTTTAATAACAGACTCATTAGGAAATTCCCCTATTATTTGTATTGTCTTCCCATGCTAAAAGACAGAATGTTATTTCTTAATTTCAATATTATTATTGAATAGGGATAGCTATTCCCTGCAGAATGAACAGATTATTCTGGTCCACTCGGGGATCAGCATTATTTCTGGCTGCTACATTTCCCTGGGAATGAATGCTAATATCATAACAGGTATTTGACAGCGGTATTAAAAAAAAGGGGGGATGTATCAAGTCATTCGATTAGCGATAAAGAGGGAGAGGGAGATCAACACATGGAGACACATGCGAGTCCTCCCATCAGAGAGAATCCTGCGTAAAATGGAACAATTCTGATGCCTCATCGTGGCGGAATTTAAGTCAATGTTGCATGCCACGGACCCCAACGGGAGCAGGGTCCCAGAGATAAAGAAAACAAAATTTATTTCCCATACAGCTACACGGTGTTGTTTGACTTCAATAGGTGTTGCAAATACATCCTGGGAGTTAGACTCTGGCTCTGCTAAAAGTCAGGGTTGCAAGAGATTGCACTGAGATTGTAGGCAGGACAGATCAGATAGTACATGAGCAAGAAGGAAATACAAACCTCATAGAATTAACATATATTGTCACATTCTATTAAGGTTTTCTGTAGGGCTAGATCAGATTAAATGCACTGAATCCCAGTCATCTTACGGCATATGAAAATATTGTCATGGATAGAATTTTTCATTAGTGAATAAAATGCAGAATAATGAACAGTAGACAAAAAAGAGAGAAGATGTAAAGCCAATCAAAGGAAGGGCAGATGTTTAAAAAGTCTTTCGCTATTCAGGATTGTGATCCAACAAAAGCAATTATGTTTCTGCTTTCTCAATTTCAAAACAGCAGAAAAGAGCTTTGAGGTTTTTCCAGTGCTTATGGCCTATCTCCACACCGTTAACTGAACAGAAGGTAACATAATACCAAACATAGCCAAAGGCAACTGATTCCATGCAAAGCTTATAATTTGGGACATCCAGTGAGTTAAAGGGGATCGTAATCAAGAAGGAGAAATATATATATATATTCAAAAATTGCCAAAGAAATCTATAAGAAGCCTAATTAAATTCTGTTGTAAATCTGGAAGAGGAACCATAAAAACAAAACAAAAGCAGTGCCTACAGGTGGAAATTACACTTGGTAACTGCCCTTTGAACTCATGAAAAAGACAACGTGTGGAATTTTGTCGAGGAACGGCTGGCATGTGGCGGCAGGAAAACAATGCTCGGTCTTGGCAAAGTGCTGAATATTATTTTTGCTCAAAAATTATTGTGTTGGTTTTGAATGGATAAATATCAGAGATGTAATTATAAATACAGTCCACCAGATTCCTCCCGCAGAATCCCTAGCCGTGCACCTAAACAAAAGTCAGTGAGGCTGAATAGGGGAATACTCAGTGAATGGAGCACATGTACGGTCCAAAATGCAACAGAATAGAGAGGAATGCGATAGAATAGAGTGGGAAAAGGTTCAGTGCCAGTCATTCTACATTGTGAGGGAACCGCTTTCTTAACAACACAATACTCTTCCTATATTACCTGATGCACAAAGCCTGATGTAAAGAGCTGCTGCTTTCTACTCAGGGTGCGTGTACTGTGCCATAACAAAAATGGAGAAGGTTGCACTCTGCCCTTTGTAGCAGTCATACAACTTATTAACACCGTGCAAGTGAAAGGGTTGTATGGTCAGACACAAGGACACGCAGCCACAGAATAGACAGCTATTGAAGTCAGTGGAGATTGTGCCAGGGACTTCAGTGGGGCTGAGGTTTTGCCCACAGTGTTTGCCTTCTCTTTGTCTGACTTTTGTTCTGCAGTCCTATTCAGACAACTGAGGACGCTTCCTGCTTCCTTGGCTTCTCCGCCTAGGGAACGCAAAGTCTCACGTTCACAGGTAAGCCGGCAGAACTTCTTCAAGACACCGTATGATGAAACTGGGCATGATCCCGAATTGTCTCTTATGTGCCTAAAATGCAAGTTAGGCAGAATGTAGGTACATACTGAGGGTCACACACAAAATCCTGCCAATCTTGATTAGGCATCTCCCAGGCACGTACACTGCTAGTGGGACTTCCTTAGGTGCCCAGTGCAGCCCTACTGTACATGTCTAGCCAGTCCTACCCAGAGCCAGCTCAAGTGAAAAGAAGTGCAGCTTTCCTGCAGGGAGAGGAGCTGGTGCCTGTTTTCCCCTGCCGTGGAAAGCGCTAGGGTGGAGGGAAGAGGCTTGGACAGAGCGTGGGGCAGGACAGGAGGGATCAGGGGAACAAGGCTCTTGGTCCTGCCAGGGAAAGAAAGCAACAGAAGCACCAGTTACTGTCCCAAGACCCAGACTTCTGCCTCATTTTCCTATTTCCTTTCACAGGTTGGGCTCTCCCTACCTCATACCCTGCTGGGTCAGAACCAAAGAGGTTTGCCCAGAAGGTGCACAGGACCAGAATGCAGGACCACTCTGGATTTTGACAGCAACCAAGATTCCCCCCAGCTTGCTTTCTGGGGCACATGGTGCTAGCTAGAAGCTTCTGAACCTGAAGCTGTGTAGTTGCATTAGCTCAGGATCAGCTTACATTAAAGCAATTCCCCAGCCAGCTTGGAAAAAGGACAAAACAGGCTCACCTCCATCTGCAAAAGACCATCTTAGCACAGTCTCATGCACTCCTGGTTTCAGAATTCGCAGCCCCTTCCTTCCTAAAGCAACAACTGCTGTCTACCTTTTGTGCAATTGCTTAGCAGCTGGAACACTCAGGGAAATAAAAGTTTTCATTTTCTTTTAGCCTAAGGTTTGAAAGTCTGTTAAGGGGACTGTCATTGAGAGACAAGAGGTAGCAGGGGAGAGGACCACATCACACCTCGTAGTGAAGTTTGCCACAGTGCAGCCGAGAAGTCGGGAGTCACGGAGCTAAACATAGCAAAGGCAAGCTACTGCTTTTGCATTGCATGTAGACAGGCAGGGAGTGAAAACCAGGGTTCAGAGCTTCCCATTCTCAGTGGGAATACTCATTACCTGCTCCACTTGAGGAAGTCCTTTCTACTCCCTCTGGCTCTATGAACTGTGAATTCTGGGCTGCATAGTGACCCAGCTGATGCAGAGAAAACAGAAGCACTCTCTCATTCCCACTCTCACCTAAATCCTTCTGATGAGACCCCCTTCTCCACATTGCTGTAGAGCCTGCTGAGATAGGTCTGGAGTCCCACTTCTGGGGCACATATTCAATAGGCTACTAACAAGAAGCAGTATCACGACAGGCCCCATCCCAAGGGAGAACAGAGACGAGCCACCTGTCTCAAAATCTGTGACTAAGGTAGCTCAAGCCAGGACAGCCCACTTCAGAAGCTGACATTCAAAGACACACTTAACTGCAGCTCTGTCAGGGAGAAAAATTCCCCACATTGGGATCTCCTATTAGCTTTAATGGCACTTAGCTTGCTGTGCCCATTCTGAGGTATGTTTACATTCGTGGGTATGGACAGACAGGTCTGCTCTGTCCGTGATCCAGAACACAGGATCGGCGTTCTGGTCCAAGAGATAAGGCGTGTTAGCTGAGGTCCAGTGTTGTAGTTGCGTAGGCACATACCTGTGGGACTGGAGCTGGGTCACCATACATGACATGAGCAGGCATATGTCTCACTGTATTCATCTACACATGGTTGATTTCTAAGTGCTAGCTTTCCTCAGTCAATGTGTAGGGAATTTGAGCTTTATCTACTTGCACACTTTGCTAAAACCTTAGCCCAAGCTTGTGACCTAACTCAGAATTTTACTCACTGCTGATCTCAAAAGCCAGAGTGCGCACTCTAGCCTGAATCTTCAAATTGCTGGGTCAGTGGAGAGGCAGTCTGTGCGGACACATTCAAGCTCTGTCGAGGGCCAGCTGTTAGCACAAGCAAAGTGAGAGTGGTGGCTTAGACTGACCTTTGCCCGGGTTATAATGGGCTATTATAACAGCCATTTAACCAGTGTCTTGTGTCCTGGAAAGGCAGGCTGTCCGATGACATGAAGTGAGAGGTCAGAGTATCCTCCTCCCAGGATCAGCAGTCTTTCCCCCAGTCACCCAGTGACGTCCAAGTACGGGTCTCTGCCACGCTTCACTGCATCCCCCCACCTCTGGTGGCCAGAGTAGCCCTGGGGACCTGCTCTGCTTTTTCTCTCTCGGGGTAACAAAACTGGATTCTAGGATGTTGTGAGGCACCTCTTGATCTGTCCCATGCACAGCGTGGTACACTGTCTTGTGCTGAATGTACCAGTCACACAGAAGCTCAGGCTGAGACAGAACCAAATATCTGAATGGCATTGTTAAGAAAACAGTGCAAAGTAACAGCATCTCAAGGCTGCTCCTCAGCATGTAGTCACCACCTTATTGCTCAGACAGGCTGACTGCTTGGATTCTCTGTCCCTGCTTCACTCCAGAGGACAGTGTACCACACTTCACTGCCAGCCTGCCTCATTTTGTCCAGAAGAGGAGGAGTGCTCCTACTGTCAGGTGGAAGTGTAAGAAGTGGTTTAAAAAGCCATCCTTTACTACCTCTTGGCTGATGGTTTGTGCTTTCCAGCAGAGATTTATGCCTGAGTACATGCCATTTTGATCACAGCACCAGGGGGGTCACAAAGCTCATCAGGACAAATCCATAGGCAAACATCCAGTGTACACAGAGCTTTAGGTATCTTACTCGGCACTGTGAATTTTGATTCAAGAGCTAAGCACCCACTTCCAGGTATCACATAGCTGGCATCGTAGCACTGAGGGCTGCTATTAGACGAGCTCTTCTGACTTCTGCTGATCGGGGTTAAGATGTGGCTGCACTCAGCCATCTCCAAAAATTTGTCCCCTTTCTCACTTTCCCCAGAGTTTACTGCCCAATCAGTTTTGCAGTTTAACTCATTGTCTGATTGCTCCTTGACAACCATTTCCATAAAGTGATCCAAGTTGAAAGAGAAGGGCTTTTGAAGCTGGCCTCTTCTGCACAGCTCCTTGCAGCATCCTGCACAATTTGCAAAAGGAGCACAGGATGCACCTCAGAGGGACGGGAAGTGCTGCGAGGCAGTAGCTTTCTGTTTCTGGTATTCACACTGTACTTCAACAGGTTAGCTATAGTCCCTATGGGATCTCTTGGAAAGGAATAGGGAAAATGCAAAAATACCTCAATTACACCCCTACTCTGCCCCCACTAGACTCCTCTAAACTGGTTCTGTGGGAACAGATGGCATAGGAATTAGCTCTGTCAGCTTTGTACGAGCTGGGAACTCCCTCGTGCCAAGGGAATCCTCGAATGGGGAGATTCGGCACCTCTCCAGCTCTTCCAAAGTGGGTCAAAATGATTTAAGAATCTGGCCTGTTGTGTCCTCACTTCCTCTGTAAATCAGTTCAAATACAGGGGATGATGGAATGGTGAGAAGGCAGATTTCAAAGAGGATCAAAATATGCCATTTTAGCTTTTGTACGTATAAACATGCATAATATGACATTTTGTTTAGACAGTTATTTAAAAAGAAACTTATAATCTTTTTAATTAAAATGAATGCAAAGGAATAGGCTATAAATACGAACACAGGAAGGTAGGAGTTGACAGCACACAGCCTTCCAGACAGTCTTTTTTCAGTTGTTTTGAAGTATAATAAAATTTGTTTTCCTTTGCAATTTTTCCACAATGTTTATGTTTGTTTTACTAAGAGATTAACTGTAGGTGACTTTTTATTTCATATATCATGTCATGTGTCGGAAGCCCTCATTTTACAGATAGTGTTGGAACAGTGAATGAGATTACAAGAGAAAGGAGAAAGATTGAGAGAGAGATGGCTAAGTGGGAAGACCATACTGAATTGTGGATGTGATACTGTCTACACTTGTACTGCCATTATTATTAAAACACTGCTGTCTCCAAGTCTCACTACCTTACCTTACCTCTGCCATTCCCCCACTGCCTATTTTGCTTTACCTCTGCTGTCTATCCACCTAACTCGTGAAATGCTAAACAAGTTTTGATATTTACCTGTTTACGATTAAATTGCAAAATGATCTGCTTAGTTCTGTTCTAAATTAAGGTCTGCATTAAATGTCATAGCATTTATCTTTCATAAAACTAGACAGCAAGGACACTAATTTCCCAGGCACTCAATCACTGCCCCATGCCACTGGAGAGCGGCTTGGGGAGGCGCGTGCCCGCTGTTCACAGCTCGCTGACAGCACTGAGGCGGAATCATAAAAGTCAATTAATCATTAAAAGCTGTTACTAGCCTGTATTGAACCGCTCTGGCGCAAAATGTTAATCAGCCCCGCATCGATACAATAAATTCCTGCAAATTGGAGTGGTCGATAGCGCTGAGGCCTGGAGGATCGATGGGAGGGCACGAGGCCTCTCCACTGGGCCCCGCCAACATGGCCGCCGGGCGGCCGCCATGCCCCTCCCGGCAGGCCCAGCACCACCATTGCCACGGCAACTGCATGTCACCCCTGGCCCAGCTGACGGGGGCTGAGGTGGGCGCCGATGCATCACCCTCTCTGATGGGTCTGTCAATAACGCTTAGCAGGGGAGGGTGGCCATAGCCCGCATGTTGGAGCGATTTAATCGCTCGAGGTGCTGTGTGCCGCCGCATATGTGCAGGGCTAAGCAGGGCCGGGGACAGTGTGGCCTGGGGACGGCCCGGCAGCCCGCACCATGTGCCATTAAGCTGGGTGCTGCTACCAGAGGAGCAACCTGGAGCTCTGTGGGTTAGGAATTTATTCTCTGCCAAGTGTAATATGTTACTCATGAATGGCTGTGGAGTTGTTTATTAATCCCCTGGGGGCCTCAGGACAGAGTTTTCCTGTGGCCTCTTGTGCGCTGCTACCGGGCACCCAGAAAATGACGTCAGCGTGCCTGGGGCCCGTGAAGGTGTGGGGAGAGGGGAAGGATGGTTCTGCTTCGGCACCTGCACAGCCCTTTTTCCCGCATAAATGTCACTGCCATGAGAATATGAGCAGTAAGAGTGAGCCACCCCTGCAGAGAGATACTTCAGGCTTTTCTTTTTCAAAGCAGTCATATATGTTTTGGTGTTGGTTACGTCCTTGCTGCCCTCATCCCTAGGGACAGAGTACACTCCCAGCCTTCCCACCCAGACCTGCCAGCAAGACTGGGATGAGTGGGAGAGCTGCCAGCACAGAAATGAGCACAATGGGAAGTACTGCAACCTCAGTGGGAAGGACTGCATCCCCAACGGGAAGGGCTCAGTCCCCAGAGGCCACCTCTGCACTGCTCCTGCTGCCTTCTGTTGCTGCTTCTCCCCAGAGAACAGAGACCCACGCCTCCCATCCACAGTGCTGTCGAAGGCTCAGCTGAGCCCAATCCATTTATCTCCCGTTACTGTTATTAAATCTGACCTGCAGTGGGGGGTAGTGGTGAAATAGCATTTTTAGGATTGCAGGATATTAAGAATCCTCTTTAGAGATGAAAGAAATGCTGGATACTGTTACTCCAGGGAAGGATTGTGTTCCACCAGTTTCATTGTCATTTAACATAAAACATAAAGGTTAATGCTGAATAAAATAATACCCATGTTGATTATTTTAATAGTCTCAAAGTATAACTTTTTCCCTGGACTGCAGTTATCTAACCCATGTGCTGTACATGCACCGACAGTATTTTGTACTTTTCCACAGTGCTGATATGATGGTTCCATTAAGTTCGGCACTGAGAAGCTATTGTGTTTATCTCTCGTACAATCGTTCCATACTCCACGGAAAATGGAAAATATATGGATCCAAAGACATGCTAATTCCCAAGGTTTGTACAATTTTAAAGATTAATAAAAAAGTCCATCTTATTATTATCTGAGTTATAGGAAACATCAAAATAAATTAGGAATCCTACTGCAAAGAAATCCCCTATTCAACATATTGAGACAGGATGATGTTATGAGTGTTCAGACAAAGGTAATACAGTGCCTCTAGTTAATTGCCCTGACACCTTGCTCAGTTCCTCCAGCTATACTCTGAGAGCTAAAAAAACCCCTCTCATTGTTATTAATTGTATTCCTTTTTAAATGTAATGTCATATCGCTGCGGGCTGAGCTAATGAAACATACCCATATTACCAAAATAGGCATATTTCTTTTTGTACAACACATTCTATCAAAACTGTCTGCTAAAGACATTGTGTTAAAGACCTTTCATAGAGCAATATAAAGAATATCTCAGCTACTCCAACATTTCTATTACATGATTATTAAAATGCCCAGGAGGACTAAACAATATAGTGTGGATCCAGTTATCATATAAGACTTTAGAAATATTGTTAATTCCTGCCACTGATTTATGTTAATACTAATGCTAGATTACATGCTGTGGCTACTAAACAGCCAGTGCATACCAATTCACACAAAGACAGTCTCTCTCCACTCTATGGGAGCTGCGCTTTTCTGTTATAATGAGAATCTGAATTATTTATCTCTCTTTATCCTACAGTAGTTCCCTTGACCACAATCACTTTTCCCCTGTTTCTACTGCACATCAATGCATGTAAACATGACATAATAACAGCCACTGTCTTTACATATTTCAGCCACTTTAAATCACATGGAAACCGTCAGAGGATGGAAGAAAAAGTATTGTGTAGTGCTGAGCTGGAGAAAGGTATGCTTAAAATTGCCTAAATGCTGAAATGACACCCCTGCACATTCTCCCCCCCACCCCTCCAAAAATGTCCCAGTTTATTTTAAATACAAGTCCAGTCTAAATCATAAACTGAGCAATACAGATCTCCTTGCTGATGGTTCCTGCTGATGGCAGCTTCTCTCAGGTGCCTGCTGCCTTTCACAGCTCTAGCTGGGTGTCAACAGCTCCTCTGCAGTGTTCGCACTGACTCAGCTACCTCTGAATGGGACACCAGGCAAAAACAGCAGCATGTATAAGATCAGCTACCAGTCCATTTTGAATGTTTATATAAGAAGGCTGTGTCCAGTTCCATCTTATTCTTAATCAAGGGCAGGGACATGACTAAAGTTTTTCTACATCAAAAGTGAGTACTGCATCTACTAGGTTATAGGGCAGTCTGTGGCATGTTTGTGGAAGTATTTGTAACCTGTCTGCAACACTTGTTCTGCAGTCATTAGTGCTGGATTTATGCATGATTTGTCAGAATGTGCTTGGTCCCCTTCATATGCGGCGCATATGTTTCAGTTGAATTCCCAATGTGATATTTGCATGTTGCAGCCCCACTGCCTGCTGTCTCACTTTGCACTTTGTCTGGCCTTGGCTTATCAGGAACGTAGGAACCCAGACCCACTGAATTAGTCCTGAGGACCCTTGTAGAGACCTCCTTGGAGAGGGTTGGATCTTCTGTTTTCAAAGTAAAGAAGCTCACAGTACATCTGGGATGCTATTTCAGCAATAGGATACCAGTGTACTTTACTGCTGCTTCCATGCCTTTTGCAAGAAGCATTGAAAAGTAGGATGTTCTTGGTCATGGCAATGGTTCTATAAGTGGCAGTATGGAATCACACAGCTTCCTGCTGCATACTGCTCCGTGACCTAGGCTCCAAGCAGAGTTAGGAAACCATTCACAGCTGCAAATGTTGCTTGCCACAGGAAGTTGCAGGCTGCCATTTTACCTGGTGGCAGTGCTGGTATGGACTTAAGACAAGCTGATGAGGAACATGATGGTAACAGAGGAATATGCTGTAAACGAAGAATGATCAGCTACGGAAAGAAGAAGAAAAACAGCATTTGTGGAAGTCTGAGCCACATCTTAGCTAGTGAGGAAGATGACTAGCATGATTCTCATGAGATACTGAGGAGGGGGTTGTAAAGGTTATTTGGAAAGTGACAGTCCAAATTATATTTGCTAGATAGTCTGAGGTGGGAATGATGAAAATCAGAAAACCTGCTCCTGAGGTGACATCTGCCATCTGGGAGACGCTTGCGCTGTGCTATCTGTAGGTATTGGATGCACAAAGCTTGGACTCTATCAGGGCCATTAGAGGATCTAACTTCTAATTTTCTCAATTCTTGACCTGTCAGTTGAAAGGCATATTTTTCTGTTGTGCTTTTAGCTGTTGCTGTTCACTGCATTGTTTCACTGCCATTGCCACCAGCTAATAAGATATATCATGCCAAGTTCTTCCACAGCTATTTCTCATCCAAGGCTCTGTAGGTATCTCAGTTTGTCCTGACAGCTAAACTTATCAAGGTCAAAAGAACCATCATGCCTTCTACCATCCATCTTATCTCAGTGACTCCTCACTGCCAGTTTCAGCCACCATCTACAGCACTTCAGTTTTCACTAGACAAACTGTGGAATGGTAATAGAAGGTTTGTTGTTGTTGTTGTTGTTGTTTCATTTGTTGTTTTTGTTTTTGTTTGCTAAGAGCAAGATGGTGGACTTTCTTTGTCAGGCTTTCGAACGCATTTGTACAATGCCAGCAAGAGCAAGGGGGAGCAGATGGGAGAAGTTTGGAGGAGAAGACCAAGGTGTAGTTACACCTGTGAAATCACATTTCTTTACCCATCAGAGCCAAAACAGTCAAACTGTAATGGATGTTCTGGCCACCTATTCTGTGCAGAAGCCCTGACCACTGCTGGACATGCTGTGGTGCTGTGTCCTTGTTGCTGTAAAAGTCATAAACCCTCATTGTATGCAGGTCTTGACACCAGAGACTTTATTCAGCTTGTCCTCACCCTTGCTGACTCCACCTCACCTGCACCTGCAATGATCAGCCATCACTACGCTATTACTCTAGAAAGGCAATGGGAGAAAAAGTGCTGAAGAGAGAAAAGTGTGGGGCTTTGTTGTGAGAAATGACCAGTGAAAACAGAAAAACAGATGGGAAGGGAAGGGAAGGGAAGGGAAGGGAAGGGAAGAATCCATTTAAAGGCGTTGATTAGGTAGAATGGTTTGTGGGTAGGTGTGGCTGTGTGGAGGTTTGAAACCACAGAGATGGGTATATATGTGTTGTATTAAAAGCCAGGGTCATTGTAAGGATGTGAATCTCAAGAGGAACTCTAATGGTGAGTTCTAAAATACTTCCTTCACTGGAAGGAAGAGACATGCCTGGGGCCTTTACTTCTGGGCAACAGCAGAGAGGACCTTAGAGTCCAACTATGTAGAATTTAATGCTGGAGATGCTGTCAGACTCTGCTGGTCCCCTGCAGAGACTAGCTCTGTCTTCACTTCTCCTTCTTGTGTCTGTTTTGCTTTGCATGCTCTGTGATTACCCACATGTGCTTGTTAAGGTAGGGATGTCTGCTGGTTGATGACGTGCAGTGTCCTGAGGCTGGAAGCAAGGGGAACACGACATCTCTGACAGGGGTGGGGGAAAAGAGCAAGGAGAGGGGAACAGAAGTGACACAGAAACAGTGTGGGCACCCAGGGCCCGTGTGCATGGTGGGACCTCGGAAGTGATGCTGACCATGTGCTTTGACCACCTCTGGTCTGAGGAGATGATCACTTTGAACAATGTGACACTGACCCATCACACCTGGCCAACAAAAACTCTCTTTCACTCAACCAAGGAAGCCTACCCCACACACTTCATTGCTGTTATTGATATGTTGCCTGAGAGGTGGGCGGTCTGAATTCCAATTAGTCGCAATAATCAGTCAAGCTCAGGAAAATATCCCAAAGATGGTATTTTAATTCAGGAAAACAGAAGGTCAGATTTTCCATGGTATAAATTAGCCTAACTCCAAACCCTCCACTGTTGCTGTATTAATTTCTTTTAGCTGACTTATCAGGTTTGATTACATTGGTTATCATGACAAACCATTTTTCTTTAGGGGAGTAGAAATCTAGAGACAGACTTTAACCATCATTATGCCAATCTAAATCTGGAGTAATTCTACTGAGGCTGATGGAGTTACACTACATTTGCAAAGTAAGAAATGAGGTCAGAATCAAGTCATAAAGCAAGATGACATTTAACATCTATCAGAGTTGGTGAACGTTTACCTTGTAATATTTAAAACCACTGGTATTTTAGTCATATAGGAAAATGCACTCGCCGAGTCCAATTTAACAAAGTCTAATTTCAAAAACTGAAGCCCAGTTATCCTAATCTGAGTGACTTTAGATACATATGGGAATATCAAAACATGATTGCCCTGAAACTCAATCTTCTTCTTTTTAATTAAAGAAAGAATCCTATCTTAGTCACCTGAGAATCTGTAGATACTCTAAGTATTTGACACTCAGAAGAACTTTTAACAGATAAATTATGAGGACAAGAGACAAAAGCTACCATCAATTGTAAAGCAAATTTAAGATAAAACTAAAGATACTCTAATAATTCAGAAAAAAAAAAGAGCTAATCGATCCTGATCTTCAAGTCCTTCCTTCAAGACAAAAATAAACCTACTGCAGGAATTAATTTAAGTTACCAAAAGTTATGACTAAACCTTCAACTGAAGCAAATCAGCATAGATCCACTGGTTTCAGTGGAGCTCTACCAATATAGGTAGATGAGAATCTGACTCTCAGCTGCTTTGTAATTTTTTTCTCCTAAGCAACAAACAAAATATTGTTTTTAAGCTAACATTTCTCTTAAGCTGTCATCGTTTTTCAAACATAGCCTGATCTTTCTTTTGCAACAGATCTCCCAATTTCTCTGTTTTAACAATTTTAGGAGTAACACAAATCTTTAAGAAATCACCTTTTTTTTTTTTCATTAAAGTTGTGCAACCTGGATAAAGTAAATGCCTTATACTATACACAACACCACCTCCTCCTAGCTTTGAAGGAAGAACTGGACAATGCTAAAAGGTTAATCTCATTCTGGAATAATTTCACTGGCTTTATTCAGGCTAGCATAGATAGGAGCACACATACATTCCCATATCCTATATTGCTTGACTGGCTTTTGTTGGAAAAGTTTTACTGGGCACATCCTCTTTTTCCATTTTTTTGTACTTAGACCCCAAGAGCATTGTATTGAAAAAGTAGAAGTGAAATATTACTAAGCTAAATAGATCACACTGCGCTCAAAACTCCTCCTGTCCATCCAGGCAAAAACTGAAAAAGCAGCTCAAACTCTAGGCTGACATTGGAGATACTCGCACCGCCACGAGGTATCTCCAGATACCTCCAGAAACCAGACTACAGTTCCTCAAGTGGTCCTTCATTGCCAGGGCTGGTGTCCTGGGTGGTCCTGGCCCAGCTGCCTGCACAGCCAAATGCTGAACCAGTTGAGGGAGATAAAATCTGTTTTTCTCCCACCAGAACAATTCCATGAGTTGCTGTACTACATGTCCTCATAAACAGCAAACTAAGCAAGCATTGTGGTGACGTGGAGCTGGAAGTGAGTGGCTGAGGGGCTGGAGGGTCAAGAGCTACCTAAGGCCATCTAAATAACACCAAATTTGTCACCAGATACGAAGCCACACAATCTGCTACACAATCTGCTGCACCATACTAAACTAAACTTTCAAGAGCAATTCCCCAGCCCGAATTACAGACCAGAAGCAAACAGGAAGCACAGACAAATGGTGGAGCTCTGGTACACTATGCCAAACCAATTAAGCAGTCAGGCCCATCGGTAAAATTGTCTGGAAAGAAAACAGCTCTGTGCCCTTCCTGAGTACAGCACACGGAGAACTGGGAATGCTGTGGGGCTGAAAGGAGACCCAAGCCAACCAGCAAATTGCAGTGCACTGGCTAGGCTGATTTCTGTCCCCTTGGTGCCCTTGGTTTTATGGCTGTAGAGGTCCCCACATCACTTCCTGATAACTTTCTACTGAATGCTATGAAAATGAAATCTGTGTAGTTTTTCTCTTGTTGATACTGAAGCTTTTAATGCTTGGGCATCCCAAAATACAGTTCTGTTTTGCGCTGTATTCTCTTCTTGTAAGTGTGTTTTTTGGTCATAACACCGGTAGATGTATGGAATGCCACTTATCTATTATCCATCAGGCTGCCATTACAAACATTAAATGGCTTCCCGACTGCTTCAAAATAAAAAGCGCCAGCAAATATTTAATGCTATACAATAATTAGAAAAGTCTGGAATTGTCTTTCATTCGTTAACCTTAATCACATCAACCTGTTCACATACATTAGCGTATCAAATGCCAAAAGCCTGCTGGGAACCCATCCCTTTGCCAGCTGGTATGCACTGTGTTTTACCAGGGCTCCTTTTTGTATGGGAACCAATGAAAGAGCATCCACAGCAGTTTGACAAAAAACATGGAAACCAGCAAACACATCTGGAAGTTTCTGAGAACGAGCACACACACCGTGTATTCATTTATTTTCCCACAAACAGGGAGATAGACAAGAGAATGTAGCCTTTGAAAATCATGTTCACGTGGGACAATATTATTGGAGCACCATGTTATGTTACTGCAGAGAAAGCCCACATACCTCCAGTTTTCACCAGGAAGAGAAGTTAACTGTTACTCTGAATACATGGAGTGAGCCACATAGACTGACAAGGAATTTTGTTACCGAACATTCATCACCCTCTGAAGAAGTCACGTGCTTTTTGCTGTACAGTGGTATTGTTTTGTTTTGTTTTGTTTCCCACAGAAAGTAGAAATTAATACAGAAATATAGCCTAGTGGAGGAGTGGATCAGCAAGAAAGGGGCACAGAGTTATGCCTACAGATGGTCTCTGCAGCCCCCAAGGGCACAGAAGGGAAGGGGACACATTATTGCTGCCTGGCTCCATGCACATGCTCCAAGCCATATGGGTGCAGCCACAGTCACCCTGTTGCACACCTTCCTGTCCCTCAGCTGAATCATTTTGTGATTAAAAACAGGGTAAACCCTACGCTGGAAACATTCTCATAAAGTGTGACTTTGGCAAAAGTAGAATGCCACTTAATATTACTAGTGCATTTTACTTTTTGTAGCTTAGATGAAATTTAAAGACACAAGCTTATTTTTTCTTATTCTTGCCCTTCTTGTCTTGCCTACTTTTTGCCTTGCCCGCTGCTTTTGTTCTTGACCACTATGCCAGCAGCAATTTCCCTTCTACTGCTGCTTTTTCCCCAGGTAGGTGAAGTGAGGTATATCTTAGAGCTGAATTCTGCACTACATAAAACACTATCTTTTCCATAATGAATCCTGCACATTGTCTCAGGGGCCACACACACAATTAAGAACAATATGAAATTTAATTAAGACAGGATAATAATAAGGGCATGAATGTCACCATGAACTCTAAGTGAATACAGCCCCCCACAGTAAATGATCTGGGAGCTGGACTGAAAGCCAGCTGCCAGCACTCAGGCCCCAGCCACCCACGTGTGATTTCAGCACCTGACCTCAAGCACCAAGGTACGGGAAGGGGAGGAAAGGTGACTGCCAAGCAGTTAGGACCCAAGGGCTACAGATTTTCATAGAGTAATGTCAAAATGGGGAGTTACAGCTGGAAGTGGTAATGGAGGGAGTGGGCTCTGGGTGCTGAGCGCTCTGAATGCTCAGCATCATGCCCTCAAACAAGCCTGCTCTTGCGTGGGACACCACAGGTCACCTCCGAGGGCTGTTGCTCAAAGGGTGCTCCTGTGATAGGCACTACGATGGGTGCAGGCACAACCTTTAGACCGCAAAATTCACTTCTGCTCACTGTGTCTGTCTTGCCAGTCTGTCCTGTCTGTGTATGTCTACATCCACAGTGCAGTCCTGAAGTACCCTCAGACATTGTTTGAGAACCCCAAAGACTACAAATTAAGTAGCATCACAAGTACGTTTTGTACATCAAAACAAAAAGAGTGCTACCAAATAAAAAAGTATCGGAGAACTGAGAGGAAAGAAAGGACTGACTGCAGCTCATGTTTCCATTAGGGGAAAATACTTGCTAAGATCTAGATAAATCTTAGCTACAAAATCCAAGTACAGAGGTAGACATCTGACATGTGGCTAAAGTATTTCCATCCCCTGGCTCCTCCCGCCTTTTCCCCTCTCCCCAAGGAGCCAGCGCAGCTCTGGCAGTTCACACTGGCTGAGAAAGGGGCTTCTACTCCTTAGACTCCAGTCATGTGTGCACATCTTCTCATTTAAGCTCTTCCATTCTGTTTCTCTCCGAGGCTGAGAAATCTGCTTTTTGGGGGAAAAAAAAGAAGTGGGGAAGCTCATTAGCAATTTGTTTAGAATTTGAATGTCAGCGTAGTCACTTAGTGTCTAAGTGACTAAAAAATGTATGCAAGTCTTCTGACTTTCAGCAAGAGATCCAGTGTTCTAACATCAGAATAAACAATATAATTACTGTGTGTATGAAGACATATTGGTCTCTGTATAATGAGATATTCAAATCTGCTCTACTTGAATCAGATCATAGAGATATATTAAACACACATGGCGAAAGAATTCAGTGTAAGGGTAACCATGTGTTCTGCCAAGTCTTTCTATGCATGAATGGGCTGCCAGGGCACCATAGGCTACAGACAAAGTACAGGAGAGCTGTGTTCAGAGGTAGGGAAATGGGGTTGCTAAGGTATTTCCTCTTCGTTCCCTCTAACATGTGAGTGTCTCCCATTTCTCTTCCTCTTTCACAGGCTGGTGCACCTCAAAAGCAATTCCACCAGAATTTACTGTAACATTACTGTATCATGGTTTCTTGGTACGCTTTATTACTGCGTATTTATAGCACCCAGGAGCGAGCTAGCTGCTTGAGTGAGAGGGGTAGCGACTGCGAAGGCTATCCTCAGTTTCATTTGCAGAGTTGTTTTCACAAGTTCGTGGCATTGTGGAAAACATGCCTCCTTTTCTAGGATGGCTGCAGCTATTTTCAAGCTGGGCTGCCTGAACTTGCTGCCTGGCTGCGGCGTGTGTGAGCCCGATAGGTGCTGAGGGTTGATTGACGCGTCGGAAACCCACGGCGTGGGCCCCTTGCTGTGCCTGAGATCATGTATTGCTATAGACCATCAGTAGCAACCATTGTCAAAGCATAATATGTCGATTTTTGGCAGTGTTATTTCAACATCCAGATACTATGAAAAACATGGCAAGATGAAAACAGTAGCTGTTTTGCTTACTTGTAGAATTGTCTAAGCGTGGATACCATAGCAGATTGAGTTACGCCCAGCTGCCAAAACAGACACGGAGAACGTTTCTGCGGGTCAAAAGAAAAGTATGAGCGCCAAAGTGTGCTGTTCCAGGGGCAGCTGAGCTGCTGCAGGGACCTCGGTGTGACGGATCGGGAAAACATGAATGAATCAAGGCCACAATTTCAATCTTTATCACTCACAAGCAAGTGTGCGGGTATGTGGACAAGTTTCTCTGCTGAGAGTGCTGACAGGGATTTTAAAGGAAATTTTGTCTTGCTTTTCATTCCCAGGGCATGTGTGACATATACAATGTATTAAGCATTCTCTGGGCACAGCTGCTCGCATGCCTGCTGGGGTGTCAGGGCATTTTCAGAGGATGCTTCTCTTTCCCATCTGTTGATGGAAGCAAAGTTTTGGGGTGGCAGGAGCAAGCTGTGAAGGCAGAAGGAGTCCAGTCCTTGCTCCTCTCTTGGCAGTTGCGGCGGCTGTGTTTAAGCAGAGTGCTTCTCAAGCCGAGATGGCAATTCGCATGGAAAATAGGTTCTGAGGAGAAAACACCCCCTTATGCCGCTGCCAGGGATACAAAGTTGGGAAAAGATTTATCAGGAGAAGCCTGGCCATTTTTAGGAAGTGAGAACTCACTATTTCAAAGCAGAAAAGAGAGCGAGACCTATCTATCTCTTCAGTAAACCACAGCTGCCAGAAGGAAAGGTGTCAAAGAGATGTGGTTATCAAACCTGATGTCTTAGAGGTTTTGGTGGTAACGAGGGAAGGGGAGCTGGGGGAGAAAAGATTTAATGGGAGTTGCATATGCACAACTACTCTTAGAATAAACTCAGGCTTTGTATTTTATTTCACTTAGAGAGGGACTGTAGAGTTTATTTTTGCAGAATCAATGAGGAAAAGCCACAGTTTTAGAAATAAACAAACCGTGGATGGCTCTTATCCTCTTTTCTTTCATACAGATCTTTCAAGTCCATGTGAGGTTTCAAATACTGAGCCACGATTCAGATACCAGGCTCAGTTTTTAACTCACGTTTAAATTAATAGCTCAGGCCTGGAGAGCTAGAATACTGCACGAACCTTTTTTCAAAGCACTATTCTAATAGTGCATTCTATCAACTAAGGGTGATCTCTAATATCAAGGTCAACCCTATACTACAACTCCAGTGGAAGGAAGACCTATACCATGTGTTAGTCTGAAAGTGTCATGATATGGCTTTTTTAAAGCAAATGTATTAGCATTTAGTAAAGAAGCCAGCACAATGGTAGATTTCTTCTTTCCAGAGCATGAGGTGGCCTTTTAATTTCACCAAATCTATCTTTGAAGGGTGTGGAAAATCAAAAAGAGATGGATAAGCAGATAGTTAAGCTGGATAGATATATTGACTTCATCAGACAATGTTTGTATGCCTAAAAACACTCTTTCATCCTTATGAGAGTCTTGTTCATATCCTCACCCTGTGGAAGTGGTTAGCTTTTAATTCATTCAAGAGATGCTATCAAAAAAAGAGGAAGGTATTTTTTACAATCCCCAAACCAAAATAATACTGCTAAACAATACATAATTCATATCTCTTCAGAATTCTGAATGTGGTCAGAAATAAATAGCAGCGCAGGCATTTAAGAGCTATTCTCATTGAAAGATGTAATTAATTGGTGTTATCCACAAAATATTTCTTCGAGGGGGGGAGTCTGCGTTGCTTTAATTACAAGTAATTGTTCTCAAAATCATGCAGCTCATAAGTTTTGCAGGCTAGACAGTGATTATGCATCAATACACTAATCTATCACTTTCATTATTTTAGTCATCTGGGTGTGATCATCAAACTTTGGAGTATAAACCAGACCCTAAACCAGACACAGCTCATGCTTCCATTCTTTCCAAGTCAGTTTGTTTTAAAAGAAAGATTTTGCGTTGGTGATGCAAATCTCAAAGCTGTTGTTTCAAATGAAGACAGTAAATTAAATTAAATTCCCCTTTCTATGTTATTAGACAGTGACAAGGAAAAGGATGTTCTTGTGACTGCATGCTGGCCTGGGGGGCTCAGGACCCCCCCCCCCAGTATTTCTGCATTCTTCCATGGGCTGTCTTTGTGGACAGGAGGTTTCACTTTCTGGGCTTCGTTCAGACTGCCTAGCAAGTGTACTGGGAGTCAGCTGCTGGAGACCAAGAGCTCATTGTTCTCTCCATGTCAGACACCAGAGTGGTGATAATGCTGGTACTGGGCATCTTCAGGTGCTTGCCAGCATGGAAGGAGAATGAGCAAACCTCCTCCCAGCTTGGGAATGCAGAGAGCCTTACACCATTAGTGTTTATACAGTTTAACACTTCATCTATTAAAAAACAACAACAACAACAAAAAAAGTAGCTACCTAACTGCAATTTATTATCATTACTATTATTGTTATTATTATTACCAGATGAATGCAGAGCTGAGTTTGTTATTAACTGGAGCACTGTTCATCCCAGTCTTTAGCCATCCTTACCTGAGATACCACAAAAGCACCCATGTAAATCAAAGTTAAGCAGAGGATTAAGTGCTGTCCTGCATAAAGATGGCTTAAGTACATGTTTCCTGAATCAAGGCATAAGCTGGTATTTTACTACTGTCTCTGCAATACTGCTTTTGCTACCTCATTAAAATGAGAGGATGCTTGCATAAATTCCTCATATTGACATACAAGACTATGTCTGTCTCCCTGAGAATTTGGAGATTTCTTTCCTTCTCCCCCAAATTAATAAGTGCTGTCACCTGCATCGCTAAACACCAATTCGCTGCTTACCGCTAACAAGACCTCCACGTAATGTAGCTAACAGTAGTATTTCAAAAATAGAGCTCTCCTGTTCCCAGCATGTCTGACAAGAATACATTAGAGGCACCTGTCCCTGGTACCAATATTTTGTTTTCTCTACTTTTAAGTGGGAAGAAATCTAAAGCACTGAAATTTTCCTTGAAAGCAAAGCAAATGTGAATGCAGTAATCTCTTTTCCCATCCTGCACCCCCTCTTTCAATCCTCTCCAGACATAGGGAAATTTCCAAAGGTAGGTAAACTTTAGAAACATATTCTTTTGGGTGAAAAACTAAAATTATCTCTTCCCTAATAATTTTCATTAAAAATCATCAAGTAGTAGGAAACTGTTTAATTACATTTGGAACTAGGAGACTGGTTCTGTGCTCACCAAACCAAAGACATATATACTGCATATATCAGCAATATTAAAACAAGTCCATCATATCTGTTATCTGGGCCAAGACAAATAACAACGGTACAACAGAAACTCAGGCTTTGTAAAATCTAGGCATTCCCCACCTCCTTTGTTTGAATTGCAAGCGTAGTTCTGTAGGTTGTAGGACAGGCCTCTTAGGACCTTAACTTCAGGTGTTTGTCCTGCATACACTGACACCTGAGGTAGAGTCCTTGGATCCCTTCAACATGGATGCCCCCTCCCTGGAGGTGTCCAAGGCCAGGTTGAATGGGTCTTTGGGCAACCCAGTCTAGTGGAAAGTGTCCCTGTCCATGGCAGGGGGGTTGGAACTGGGTGGTCTTTAAGGTCCCTTCCAACTCAAAGCATTCTGTGGTTCTATGATTACAACATCAGTGGAGTGAAATAGGTGTTTTGACGACTCAATTCATCTAGTCAAATGTAGATGTCAGCCCTAGAAGATGATAAAACTCCCACACATGCCCATTTTTCTGTACTGACTTCAAAAGGTATGAAGTGCTCTGGTGCATCCTCAGACTTCATACATCTGCTTAGCTTCTCCTGCTAGGCTCTACCTTCATCCGTTAGCATTCATTTTATTTGGATGTCTTCTGTTAGAAAACAACTGAGTTTTGCTTTTACTTTTGTGACAATGATAGACAATGATAGTGTAAGCTGACAAAGTATTTCTCCTGTTTAGGGCTGCTTGTGTGTGTTTTTTTTTGTTGTTGTTGTTTGTTTGTTTGTTTGTTTTTTCAGTTTTCCTGAGCATTTGAGCAGCAGATTTGAATAATCTTAGAAATGGATTTAATGCTAGATCAGACTCAGTGAAGTCCCTATTAAAAATCTCTGAAGGATGTCTATTGACCAACAGGGAGACTGGGTTGAGTCTCATAAGTGTGCTGCCACGAAGCCAGCCAAGACAGCACTGTAAATCAGTAATACTGGTTTAACTTCAATCAAATCCATTGACAGTAGTTGAGAATGCAGATGTAAAATTGTTTCCTTTCTTATTCACCTGAGAAATTAAACATTTTATAGGAAAGAAGGGAGTATCCAAACAGCACATTTGTACTTTTTCCCATATTTTTTTGGTGTTGCTGTCATGTGAAGAAACAGAAAATATTGCCTCATTTTCCTTACCATTTGTATGGGATTTAAAGTAGGATCTTTTGTCTTGTTCAGTATGTGCTCTCAGCCCAACCCTATGTTTAAATAAAAGCAGAACATTTATAAAAAGACGCAGCAAAATAAACTGAATAACAGAACTTTCTGAAAAACCTGTTTAACACTTGTTGCAACTGCTTACCACATTTGATTCAATCTCTTTATACATGTTTCTATGCAGCTTTTTAGCAGGATTTCCACATACCTGGCTTTCAAGCACCTGGCAGTCCTAAGACACTGCACAAACCTTGCAGAAGTAGCTGAGATAAATCTTTATAAGGTAAATGGATAACAGAGTGACCTCAGCCTGAAGTTTCCTTCTTGCCTGTTTTCTTGAGTAAGGATCTAAATGCTGTTTGAAAAAGTTGTGCTTTTTAATGAGGAGTTCACTTTATAAATAATAAGGTTGTATCCATTTACTTTTACCAAGTTAGTCATCTTTTGACTATTCCATCTGCTTCTAGATCATGTAGTAATAAGAAATAAAGGCACTTTATGGACCTGATTTTCCAAACACTTACCTCACTATACACCAGAAGTAACTCCCCTGCAGTCATTAGGTCTGATTTCTCTCATACTTCATTCTTGCCTGGCTTCCAGAAAACTGGGGTGTGGGGAGTGGGGAGAGGACCTGGGCTGGGCAGATCTTTTGTCCCTCTCCTTCTTGGGCTGCTTTAAGCTGTGGCTGCCCTACCAGCTCTCAGGGGACCATGGTGGCACCAGAGCATGGCTGGGACACTGGAACCACTTGTGGTGGTCCATCCTTTCTCTCCCAGCCTACCAAGATGTCTTCCAGAAGAGAGCTTGGAAAAAGGGGCCAGCAAGCAACGGTGACACCATTTTTACACAGGCTAGTCGCACAGGTGAGAGGGATGTTTGGGTCAGTCTGTGCCCCTTGTAATCTCTCCTCAGCCCCACACAGCATTGCCATCCTCTGGGATCACACCGGTGGGAAATGGGCTCAAGTAAGAAGAGCTGCAAACCTTAGAGGGGCCCTTTTTAACTTATGTAAATGTTTTGCAGTTACATTAAGTCTCATTGTGAAGAAATAAACTCTGCACATTGAAATTGGCACTATTTTGGTTCATCATCTTTTGTGTTCACAGTTGTTAAAGAAAGCAGGCTGAGTCTTCACAAAAATGTTAGTTTGCTGGAAAAAAAGCTGCAGTGAAGTGACACTTTGATTATAATTAAAAACTTTTCAGTTGATTTAACAGTTCACTTTAGGCATTTTTGGGGCTGTGGAAATAGCAGTGCTTTTAAGATAATGAACATTGTATGATTGCTAATGAAATCCACATACGCACATATATATATATATATATGCGGTCTTTATGCTATGCATCTATCCATCTACATACATATATGCTACTCTTAGGTTTATTTAAAAAGAAATCAAATGGGAGGGAAAGCACATTTTTCAAATGTGGCTCTAATTGTCTTTTGTACGTGTTCTATAGATCATTACTGACTGTTTACAAACCTTGCTTGGAATGGCTTTGCAGTGATAGAGAGGGTAACATATCTTCATTGTTTATAAAATGACAGCTCCTAATGGACCATATTAGCTTTAACACAAACTATTAAATCCTTTTCATTAAATTATTCTGCGCTCTATTTTGGAATCTTGTTAGCTCTGGGAAGTAGGTGCAAACTCCTAAGGAAACATGAGCACACATTGAGACTATTATAGATAATGTTTATTAAATAAGCCTCTGAGGATGTTTTTCTTGGGTTGCTCTCAAGCATTTTGAAGGAGTCATGTTCCATGTTTGAGGTCCCATGTTTCTTCCTCTTAAACTATGAGCAGCTGTAGCACATGACCTACTTCTGTAGAACCCTGTAATGATTTCCTTCCTTCAGTGGCTTCAGGAGTCCCTCTTCTGCCCTGTGAAAAAAGGGACAAATATTTTAATCCAAGCAAAATGCTAAAGCAGGTTTTGTTGGTTTCAGGGAAGAAACTCAATACAGCTACATCACCGAGTGTAGGCCTCAAATTGGAACCATCTGGCCCGCAGAAGCACCATGAGATCTTTGGGGAAGGCATGGATATTTTTGCCTTGGGCTGTAACGCATACACCTGCAGAAAGGGTAGACATGTTGGCAGACAAGCTGGACTCGTACAGGAATACAAGCCTTCTCTCACAGTGCCGTGGCAGTGCCGGAGCTTGGAGATTACACTGACGTGTTTAATAAATGCAGTTGCTGTACTGCACGCTCTCTGGATAGCAAATGTTCAGCTACTCTCTTGTTTAAGTTAATTCAGACAGGTCTGCACACCAGGACCCGTGTCTTTTCGTCCCTCTCACACAGAAAGCCCCTTTGAAGGCAAAATAAGGGCAAGGGATGGAAGACAGTAAGCACAAAAACAAGTATTACATCTCAAGGCTGCCTCTTGCAAGAGGTAGCCTCATGTGATATTCATGTGAACTGGATTAGATTGAGGAGAGATTCTCGTTGGTAAATATTACAGCTCTTTGGGAACGTGTAAAGGTAAAAGAAGGCAGGTGTCAGCGTGATCTAAAATAGTCTGTCCACCTCCACAGGAGGTTTGGAACACATCCGGATGGGATGCGGACAGACAGCGAAGCCCCACGCAGACTCTGAAGGCTGTGACTCGAGAAACCATCTAACAGAGGCAGCATCCAAGCCCAGCCAGAAAAAGAAAATGCACTTCACAGAAGCAGGAGGACATAAATCTTCTGACTGGCAAGCTGCTAAACATTTAGGATTGCAGGTTTTCACAGGCCTCTGTGTGGCACCTGGGTTTCTGTCTGCAGCCTGGCGGGTGGCAGAGCGAAAGACCAAAGCGTGACATTTGCACCTTTGTGATCTGCAGTTGCAAATGTTGTATTGCACCTGCAAATTTGTGCCCTGACCCTACGGGTGCTCTTCAGACACAGCTTCCAGTGGTCCCTCAGGACTCAAAGGTTAAGGCCTATGTAGTAGGACGTCAATAGCATGCTATTCTCCTTTGAGCGGTGTAGCGTACACAGCACCCTCAGCAGAATTTCAGATGTTAGAAAGCATTGCTGCTCACATCATGAGGTGGAGAAGCCAAAGGGGAACAGCTTTTCCCCAGCCTTCTCCCTCCATGTATAAATCACGCTGCATCAGTCTTCCCACCGTGAACGTTTACACCCTGAATCTCAATCTGTACTTTCCCATAGCCCTGAGAAAGTCCAAAGAGAACATTTAGGCCCAATGCTGCTTTCAGTGCACTCTGTATTGCCAGCATCTGGAGTCACAGACACGGGCTATCCCAGCCACGAACTGGTGAATAAAATGCACAGCATTAACACAGAGTGTGCACAAGATCTCAACCCAGTCCTCCGAGAGGCAGCATCCTGTGCACTGCTGGCTCCCGCTGCCTTCTCTTTAGGAGGTGCCAAAGTGTTTTCAGAGCCAGATGCTCAAGGTGACTCTGTAATCATTTCACCGAGAGCTAGACTGGGCCTTCCAGGGATAAAGGAGCCCTATATATGGTTTGTAAAAAAAATGAAATGCAAAGTCTCCAGCTCTCCTTGTCCCTCTGCAAATCAGAAGCAGCTCCACAGAAGCTGACAGAGCAGGGCCCGCGCAAAACGGATGACAGACAGAGAGCAAAATACTCTTTTCTGAGATCTATCGAGACATGGAGATTTTGTGTACAGTGGAAATAAATGTAGTAGGTAAAAAGGAGGAGCTACCTCAAAAGACATCTTAGTTCCCATCTCGGTCCTCTCTGATTTTGGAAAGAAAATCTGATGTTATATATTGACATGCAAAAAGAATGGGATACAGTACATGTTGCTGGAGACAAACTTCCTTCTGCAATCCTATTTGAGCACTTCTGCTTTTCACCATGCCTTTGTTCCCCTCACCTTGCAAAACTCCTCACTGCTGCCCCTGCAGCCAGGGTAGCTTTCCTAACACACAGCTCCAAAAGTCTCCAGCGCTGTTTCGGCAGCAAGATGAGAGTTAATGAGGCTCAACACACTTCCTACCAAACTTTATAGGGGAAACCCCTTGAGTGAGAGCAGGAAATCCATCCTATAAGCATTACAATGTGGTCTCAGTTCCTCAGCTAGAAACTGAAGAAAATACTGATATTTTTCAAAATATCAAATACTAAATGTGGGGGGTTCCCCATCCAAATTTCCCTCTGGTTCAGAGGGGCAATTTTTCATTTCAGTATTGTTTTGATTTCTGAAATAATTGATTATATACTTTAAGAATATTGAAAATTTCCTGAAGCCAGATTCTGCCATCTCTATTTACACTGACTGTGCGCAGGCAATCCCACTGATGCTAGGAAAAAAGCGTTATTTACTACGACGAAGGCTGGAAAGGATCAGACCCTTCCTAAAAGCCTTCTGAAAGACGGGGAGAAGCAAAGGGACCTGCATTTCAACAAGTGCACTTTGGCAAATACCTGAGCTGCCTTGTGATCCCAAGCAGAACACTGGGGAGGCGGACTGCAGTCTTTCTGAATGCCTTCAGCAAGCCGCAATCCCCTCCCGACGCACATACTGGGAACAACAACAGAAAAGGAAATCTTTACGAGGGGAAAGCAAACGCAGCTGCGAACCTGGGATGCCAGGTAAAAGGGCACGTGAGTGCACAAAGAGAAAAACACATTCCTTGAACAAGCCCCAGGCCCGGGGCGATGGGCCTCGCAGCGCGCTTCTCCGGGTGCTCCAAGCGCAGGCCGCAGCAGCAAGCCGCGGGTCTGCTCCCAGACGCACCCGCTCCCCATCCCACAGCCACCACCTTGGGTGTCCCACTCAATCTTCCTGGGGTGCCTGGTGAGCAGGATATGGCCCAAGGCCTGGTCCTCCCCTGCTCTGGTTTCTAACAGGCCCCTTGGAGCGGTTCCCTGCCTACGTGAGGCCTCACAGCATCGTCTGTCCCCTGCACACGGGCATCTTCCTGTGGTGACGGCAGGGCAGGGGGCAGGAGGAGGAGGAAGAGGAAGGTTTTTGTGCACAGGTCCCATCCCCGCACAGGGCCGGGATGCGGCCAGGACCTGCATCCAAACCCAGGAGCTGGGCAGCGCGCTGGGGCCCCATGGTTTAGAGGTAGTCCAAGTGCCACTGGAGGAAGCATGCTCCTGCAGTTTACAGGAACAGAGTTTTTTATGAGATGCTGTTCCCTTTCCATCGGTGAAGGCAATAGAGAGCTCTTTCTCCTCTGGAGCTTTAGGCCAGGGAGTTCACGCAGCCTCCTTCGAGATTGACAGGGTTCCAGCTATTGATTTTCCTGACTTGCTCGTAGGTTAATATTTACCATAAACATCTCGATGAGAAAATTCAAAAAAGAAGTGACATTTTCAAAACAGCAGAAGCTGGGGAGATAACAAACCAGACACAACTTTAAACAAGATATTTTAAAAAGCATTAAATCTTCCTTCCTTCTTTTTTAATTACTAGCAAAAAGAAAATATGAAAAGAAAAAAAAAAAAAAACAACCAGAAGGGTGATAAGCTGTTTTTATTGTTGAGTTCATTACCGTGATTATTTTGGGAGAGAAGACATTTTTCTCGTAATTCGTAAGCCAGAAACAAGCTCTTTGGAGCCTGCATTAAAAAGATCTCCTTAAAATGACGTTGGAGAGGTGATTTTGGTAGAAAACTCTATCTGGCTTAGCCATACCCAGGTGACCCGAAGCAGGCTGGGCTCCTCTCCCTGCCAGCATCCCACGGGTGTTTGCCACCATGCTGCCCTGGAAATGGCAGCAAACGCATCCCTCGGTCCCTACCTGGGGAGAGCAGCCAACAAGTTCACCATCAGTGAGGGCAAAGCATGAAGGAAAACACACAGCCGACGGAAAAACGGAGCGCACGCGGCGGGGAATAATATTTCATTTGTGCGGCAGCCGTCCTGCGCTGGCAGAGTAAATAGAGCAGGTTACCCAGACATGAATATGACACTGTTTATAAATACAAGCCCCGCTGCCCGGGGACGTGCGTGGGGAGTGCTGGGCACGCGTGAGGTCACCGCGCCACTTTTATGATTTACATAAATCATGTCAGCGCTGCCAGCGGCAGCGGCGGGTGAGCGGAGCCGCATGAAGCGAGCCATTCAGCCTGCGAACCTTGAAACAGGTAGGGACTGTTAGTGGGCCCACCGCTTCTCTTAAAATGCACCGGGGTGCACTCGTGCACCCACCCGCTGGGTCTCGGCCCGCCTGAGGAGCAGAAAATGAGGCAAAAAGTGGGTGCCAGCAGAACTGGGGAGCTAAATTTGGCATTAGCCTTCACCTCCATGGGAGGAACCGTCCTGATGAAGGTGATGGTGGAAAAAATGCAAAGTCATCGTGGCCTGATGGACCGCTCCTCCTGTTATTTACTGAGTGCAGGGAAAATTCTGATTTTTTGCCAGAGGAATCAATATTCTGTGATTAAACAGAAGCCACTCGGTGCATGGGCTTGCATCTGAGTGCCCGTGATTTGGGGACTGGAGAGGAAGGCAGAGCAGGGATGGATGTAGAATACTAGAGAACAACCTTCTGCCAATTTTCTTCTGGCTCCTTGGAAGCTCCACACCCCACCTGGATCATGACAGAACAGCAATAAAAGCCCAGAGCTGCAGCTCAGGACACAAGCAGCGGAGACCAGTTTTCCTTTTCCTTGCCACTTGGCAGCCGTGTACCACTGTGGGGCTGTCCTGCTTTTGGAGGACAGTAATTCCTTTTGATCCAATTTGCCCAGCTTCGGAGATGGATGATGGCATCAGGGTGGGTGCCTGAAACACTGAGGATCTGGCTCGCAATCTTTAACTCTGCCCAAATTTCAGCTTAATAACATGTAATTATGTAAAATAATTGTAAAAATGACAATTACACATGAATCATGTATAATTACGCAAAAGAAATGTAAAAAATATAAAAGCAGCACAAAATCCTTATGATACATTGATGGTATATGGACATGTACTATTCACTACTCTTAAATGCAAGTTGATTTAGAAATATTACTTTGACCATAAATCAACTGTGTTCTGTGTGATTCCTGTTGATCTACAGCTGTGACACTTTCTCAGAGAAGAACAGATGCAAATATCAGAGAAAATTGGGAAGTGTTCGGGGAAATGTTTTTCACTGAAAAATGTGGTTTTGTCAAAATCAAAGCCTTAGGGAAGGGAGGATTTCTTTCTTNTTTTTTTTTTTTTTTAATGAATATGCCATATTCATGTACAATTGAAAAATGTTTTTAAAATGATCAAAATATTCTTTTTCTGTACTTTCAAAAGAAAAATTATAATCTTTATGCTGAAAGTAAGCTTCTGTTTTGAAATCTAAGTAAATTTACAGTAAAAATGTCAAAAATAAAAACACTTAAGTCAAAACTCTTCAAAGCTTACCAAAGACTAACTTTTCAGAACTAACTTCTTTTAGACTCAACCTAAATTTTTGTATTTTATTCTTTACTCATTTTTTTTCCCCTAAATTTCCACTCTTGGGGCCAATCCGAAACAGGAAAAGTTCTTGCAATTATGCAAAGTACGATAACAGCAGAAAATCATTTCCTTCTACCTCTGCTAATATGTAGAAGTGTATTTCCAGCAGACTACAGACTGATCACACAAGCTCTAGCATCTTCTCCAGAGAAGCTCCACCAAGCCAGAAAAGAGAGGATACAGCCCTTGAGCCAGATCACCTCTGCTCTGCTTCCCCAGTCCCGTTTTGGACCCCAGGGAAAGGTTTTGCCCTGAGGAGCAAAGAGGAGGTGCCCTGGAGCTAGCGCCTTCCCTCCCTCTTGAGAGGTGGCACCGCAGTGGGGTCGCTCCCTCGCACGGGGCGACCTCTGCCTCCTAGTCCAGCCGAGGTCATGGCTTGGAGAAACAGGGACCTGCCACAGGCCTCTTCTCACTTGAAATGAAGCCCTGACTGAGAAATAAAAGATCTGGGGTTTGATATTGTTACCTCCTGATGGTGACTTCTTTTCAGGGGCAATTAAATGCTAAGCATCGGTCTGTTAAATTTAGCAGCAATTTCAGGTGTAGGCAGCATCAAGTCAAGGACAATTTCAATTTCAGGGCAGCCTTTATTTTGTATTTGGAAACCGAGAGTGCTTTCTATTCAAAACCAGCTTTTGCTTGAAATAACACAGCCCTTGTCTCCCTGGCCCTGATCCCAAAGCCTCACCTGTGCAGGAAGGACCTCTCCCACATTCAGCATCCTGCTGGAAATCGGGGCGTTTCAGCAGGGAGGCCGAGGTGCCTGAAGTGCAGGCTGGGGCTTTCTATGCGCCCCTGTCCCAATGTGCGGAGGGCTGTTAGCATCCTGCATCTGCCCCAAGTCTGGTGAGAGCCTTGGAGAGAAGAGCGAGCTGTAGGATGCGACCTGGCATGCATGCTGCACACCTGTGCTTCATTCCTCTACAGGAAACAGCTTCCCCCAGCTTCCTTCCTTAAGGCTCAGGTTTTATATTACCAGGTAAATTTCCTTTCAGCTTTATTTGCATGGAGCAAGAGTGACATTCTGTGGCCAGTCAGATTTATGGCAGCTCGCTCGCGCTGCCTTTTTTCCCCTCCCATAAATACCTCAGGGTATAAACCGTCCTCTGATAGCCTTTTGTTTTGTTTGTGGCTTCTATCACGCTTTGCGAGAAATGAAACCAGAGGAATTCTCAAACACATTTATGTGGCGTAAAATCCTCAGGGACTGCTTTGCCATGAATCCCTGACAAATTCAGATGGCTATGTACTGATTATTATTTCATGAGAGCGACGCCTGATTGTAATGTAAGTAACCAGGAGCACAGAAAGCACACAACGTGGTCTTCGGGCTCTGCGCTATCTGGCTCAGCCTACTGTGCTTGGAAGGGATGAGGAGGCCATGTTCCAAAACCACATAAAAAATCAAGCGGAGCGCTGTTTAAAACAAAGCAGTGGGCTTCCTAGGCATTTATGTGCTCCAGATAATACACCAATGACACTAAATTGAACCCGTTTAGTTGTAAACATGATATTACACTTTACAGCTTCCAGCGGTAAAACACCAGACCGTCCATGTACTGAGGAGAGAAGGGACACTACGCAAGGAGCAAAGCTGATCACAAGTGTCCACGAAAAAGCCAATGGGGTGTGCTACTCCCTCCTCCCCCCCAGCATTTGTCAGTGGTTTGGAGTCAAAACTCAGCTCAGACACACGTGGCACCAAAGGCAACCTGCCCGGTTCAACCAGCAGAGAGCAGGCACTGGAGTTTATGTTGTTCCTCTGTTTATTAAAAACGGATGGGAGCACTTGACAGAAAAATCAAACTTCTGGTCATGGCTCATTAATCTCTGTTGTATCTGTCAGATATGTGTGTCTAGAGTTTCAACGAGGCTCTAGAATCGAGATTGCTGCTGAGCTCTGTTGTTTTCCCTAATTTTGAATGAGGAGAAATGCTGCCAATCACTGCCGGTGAGCGAGCGGGGTCATTTCCGCAGCCCTTTGCCGTGGGCATCTCCCTGCCCCGTGCTTCGGGTCTGATTTCAGGGGCAGCAAGCACCTCCTTCCCCTCGCCACCACCCAGATTAGGGCTGGCTTCTTGCAACCAAAGCGCGTCCCTGTGGGCGTCAGGGAGCCAGGAGGGTGACACGGTGGCAGATGCTCCTGCATCCCCGGTCCTGCTCTCGCAGACAGAAGTGCTGCTGCAGACAGCGGAGTTCCTCCAGTGTAAAACCAGCGTAAGTGATGGGCTCAGCAGGCCTTGAGTGGGCTCAGCAGGACGGAGACGAATACGGTATGAAACAATTAGCTGCAGATGGTATAGGAATCTCATTTTCTGGAAATATAGATTTTGCCTGGAGATCTTTCTATATATATTGGATTTGTCAAACTGATAATGACTTGAACATTTGGAGGGGCAGGGTAACCCACCGCAGGGCCAGATACAGCTGTGATGGGGAGGACAGAGGGCGGTGTCAGCCCCAAAACGTGGCCGTCACCCCACCGTGTCACCACCTTAGTCCGTGGCCATGGGAGGAGGAGGGCCGAGGCAGCGAGCAGAGCCGGGCAGGGAGCTCGCCTGCTGCCTCCTCTTATGCCACCACTTCCCTTATTTGCTTTGGGCTTTGCTCATTGCATTCTCTCTTTCTTTTCTTTCCCCCTTTTCTTCCTTTTTTAATTATCATTGGCACTGCTTCCAGAGCTAGCCGTGCTGCCAGGCGCACCCAGGGCTCGGCACAAGATTTTGCTGCTGCTGCCCTTGGGTTCAGCACAGAAATCAAGGTGAGGGGGCTCCCAACGTGGCCAGGCAGAGTACAGGCTGGGGAATCCTTTTAACCCTGGGTACCGCTAGCAAGGGTATTCTCCACGCACAGGCAGTGGATGCATGCAGCCCAAATACAGACGTAGAAAAATAACAAAGGAGATCGGATGTTTCACAGCTTCAGGTATGCCACCGCCAGACAGTCAGACCCTTGCTGCTCACAAACGATGGATGGCAATAGAGGGAGTGTGTTGGACGCCCGCGTGCCAGCTCCATTCCCAGTGAAACACACAGAGTGTCCCTCTGGGAGACGTCTCTCCACCTGCCAAAGCCTGTCCTCAGGACCAGCCTGCCCCAGGCTGGCAGGCACGGCTGCCGCCTGGCAGATCCCAACAGATCCCTCCCAGGGATGCTGGCGCAGCATGCTGCAGAGCCCGTCTGGGTGGCACTTGGCCGGGCCGTGAGCGAGCCGTCAGCACGCGGCAAAAAGCGGAGCTCAGCGTTTCCAAGGAGGGCAGGCACAGCCCTGCTTTTCTGCACAGGAGAGCCTGGCCATGCTGGACACCTCACAAGACCACTCTGAAGACTGGACGTGGAGCATTTATCACGTTAAGAAACGGAATGTCCTAGTAGACCTTACCAACAAGGTGGACCCAGCCACCTGCTCATCTACCTGCGACGTGGCAGACTCTTCTAATCCTAAAGGCAAATTCCCTTTGTTGTTCTGTGGGCTCCTAACGCTTAGATTATTTTTCCAGTGTGGGGCCTTAGGAGTGTGGATTATCGGGAGCTTGATCTGTTCATTCTTGCAGACATGTGAGCAGTTATGCTAGCTGGTATAACACGCTGTTGCTCAGAGAAGCCTGTGTGGCTATATATATTTGTAGCATATCTGAAGCTTCTCTGTATTTAACACCTTATTTTTTTTCAATAAAGAGTGAGTGACGTAGGAGCCGTCTTCAACAGTCACATCAGCACTTAAGCCCAGATCCTTTAAGCTATTCAAGTACTTAGTTAAATATATAGATAGATATATATACCTACGTGGAAGTGTTTCAGACACCTCAGCGGGTCGGATTACCAGCTCCCACTGAAGTCTGCCCCCAGTTCCAGTTTCCTCACAGTTGCTTAAGTTGTTCCTTTGGGATTTAGATACAGAGGTGACAGGTACCTAAGGTGCACAATATCTGGATGACAGGCAGAAGATAAAGACGGGTGTTTGAACACTGTGGGATGCAGGATCATTCTTAGCTGAGTCCTTCCTGACAGCTCAGGAAAAGGCCATGTGGCCCTCCTAGGCATCTCCTGATCACCAACAGCCCTGGAGTGAACTTGTCAGGTAGTAAGTGCAGACAGGGGCCCATGAGGGTATGAAATTTCCTATGCTGATACAGAAGGCACGGCACAGGGAAAATCTCCACTTAAGCCAGCTTTTTGGGACCTGAGCTGTAGCGGTGACCCTCTCAAGAGAGAGCAACACAGGCCAGCATGGACATAACTGGGAGAACAGAGGGGACCCTTACACCAACCTGCTGGAAGTACAGGTTTGTTTGTTTGGAATAAAGATTGGGGTTATTTTTCATGGCCACCCATCAGAGGGCTGTAATCTGTCCTCCAGAAATCTGATGCAAGCGTTGCCAGGCAGTCAATTACTGAGCAACCTCCTTGGGCTGTATCACTTCCTAAATCTATGCACCAGTCAAACAGAGCCACAAACTATTATCCCAGGATTTGTTCTACTCTCCCATCATTGTTGGTGCTAGATTTTTTTCCAGGAGACATGGAAAAACCTGAGGTTACAGACCTGCTTCCACTCTACTCCTATCTCTAGGAGACAAAGGATATAGGAGACCTTGGAGTCCCTTACTGTATGTTATGGCCACAGCACTCCTTTTCTTCTTGTAAAGTCTTTGTGTCTCCTTGGAGAGGAATCAGGAGCAGCCACCGTGTCCTCTGACTTCATGGTTTCCTTTCTGCTCTCTATTACTGGCAATTTTTTTCTTTTTCTTCTCTTTTTTTTATGCATCTGGTACTTGAATAAAGGAAAATGCCGTTTTCAGGTGTGTAAATATACAATAATAAGTTACGGGTAGCTTGTTGGGCAGGTTAGTGGAAAGTAATTACAAATGTTTTTATGCTTAGTAAATAGCATGGCTGAAGATATTCTCTGCTTTGAGCTGCAAAACCAGAAAGTACTACAAACTACTTTTGTCATACGAGACAATGTGTCACCGGATAAAGAATCTTTTGTGAAGGGAAAGCTAAAAAAACCCAATGTTATTATATTGTTATGCTGAAAATGCAACCTTTCCCCCTACGTCTCTGCTTCTACCATTAGCCATACAAAGCTCTTCTTCTTACCACAGAATATATCAACTGCAGGCCTCCAGTTAACTCATGTGTGAAATGTGCTTGATACCAAATGAATGGATGATCATAAAAACAGCGTTCTTTTTCCTGGAAACACAGACCAGTGGTGATACGTATTGCTTCTGTTTTCAGCCAAAGACTATAGTACCAGATGGCTAACACAACCGTAACAGCTAGCTGCATCTGGATAAAAAAGTTTAGATGGTGTAAGCTAATCTTTAAAAAATGCCAGATAACTTTTATCTCTTTAAATCATGTTAGTACTCAGTGTATTTCCTGTTCATGCCATTCTTGGACTGCTCAAACATGCCTTAGACAAGTTCATTAAGCATCATTAAACTGAACAAAAGGCTAGTAACCATCTTTGCTAAGTCAGAGGTCAGCTGTGGGGATATGATAAAAGATCCACTGAAGGCAATGGAAGATATCTCACTGATTTCTCACTGATATCTTACTGATCACTACAGCCTTTGAATTAGGAGCCTAGTGGTTATTTCCCCTTGTCCACATTTACTATGGGTTCAAATGAAACTTATACTGGTTAAAGAAAAGAACAGAGAAGACAACTCGTCTCCTTGGATAAAATGACTGGGTTTCTCATACTTGAATGCACTTTTTCCTCATGGAAGCAAAGGTGTTTGGGTAACTATGTTTGGCTAGTTATGCAGTCTGAATACAGAAGAGACAGAGAAGAAATACATCTTTTCACTGTATATGATCATAAGACAGCTGAAACAATAATTTGTAGGGAGGCCCTGGGCTTAGCTTCAGATGCTTGCATTGCAACAGTCAGGTATCATTTCAAATTAGTTTTAATTCAATATCTTTGAGAATCAGCTACAAATGAAATTCATGCACTGTTGAATAAGAGAGTTGTTGGCAAGGGCTTTGAGGAAGACAGCATTCTGAGTTTGTGCACAGCAAGAACAAAATCTGTGGGTGATGAACTAGATACAGGTTTACAGAGGACATTGCTACTTCTCTCCACAAACTGTGCCAGGCTACCAAATAAAATTCTGAGTGCTAGCTGTTGGGTAGGTTTTGGTTTTCTTCCGCCTCCCATTTCTTTCCTGTAATGGCAGCAGTGCAGCTTAAAATGCCACAATTTCTGTGATCATCTTTTCCACAGTGTCTCAAGACACTCTATGGAAAAAATCTCATAATTACCTAGTTAGGAATCACTCAGTGTTTTGTAGTGTTAAAATGTCACAAACATTCTAGTATTTTTGATGCAGGAACATCCACAAAATTGCATGAATCAAATAACCAGGATGGAAGAGAGAATGGCCTTGCAATGACTGATGCTGTTTCTTGAACATTGGTGGGTTTCTTCGTTTAATCTTCCTCCAGCAAACAAAAAAAGTGACTTGGCTTCCAAACAATGGGGAGGAGGGAGAAAGATAAGTGGAGAGGGTACTAGTGAAAGATTTAGTTAAAGTCTATTCTTCTCTGGCGTTTCTCAGAGTAGGGGTCAATGGTTTGAGAACAACAGGACTGAGTCACAGCCTGGATGAAGCAGATGGGGCAGACCACCAGGCAGCGGGTTCCTAATAAACACTGTGGAGGGTAGATTTAACTTTTCTCACAGACTGAAGGCCATTATAGCGGTGAGAAAGTGGGACCTGACCCTACTCAGCCTTCACGTCCATCTGCTCCTGGGAACTCCTCATACAGCAGTTTGGGTCAGAAGGGCACCTGAACTGGCCCTCTCCTCCTCCAGCAGCAGCCTGGAGATCCAGTACAGGAATCAGCAGACAGTCTTCCACAGGGGGGAGTACGGTCATTGACTAAGACCATCTGGCCCCAGTGTGTTGTCTTATACCCTCACCTGGAGCCCACATTGTGCTGCAAGATGAGGTGCCGCTCCAAAAAATCACAAAAGATGCTCTTGCATAAAGAGGTGACAGTCTAAGCATGAAGCTAGAGACGTCAGTGGGCACACGGACATTGATAAGGGAACACAAAGAAAGAGTGAGCCACCATAGCCTAACAGGAGCTTTGGTGAACCTGTCACCTGACTGCTGTCATGTGTGTTGCAGACATCATGGCACTTTCAAAGTGGGGAATGAGGTAAGTTTACAGACATTCTATGGGAGTTCCTCCCAAGGGGAAGCTTGAGCAAAAGGATGAAAGTGCTTATTTGGAAGTGTGATAGGTGGGCAGGAACAGCTGACTTCATGGGGCAGTTAGATGCAAGAGTCAAATAATGGCAGTGGTGACGGGTCAAGCAGAAATAGACAGTGAACATCCAGGAAAATGGAAACAAGCAGTTTACATCAGTTGTGATACAGGAACCAAGGTAGGAACTAGTAGAGAGAAGCAAAAAATATGATCAAGCTGCAAACTAAAAGAATAATTGTTTCAGTAGCAGTCAAAATAGACTTGAGTGGCACTCAACTTTTCATAATTTGACTCTCGTGTCTGCATGACTATTATCCAAGCCTCCTTTCCCTTCTCAAACCTGGAATAGACCCTCAGAAATCCATCAGTGACCCCATAGAGGAGTCCCTGGAGTTATAAACCCTACAGACAGGTACTTGTTATTGAAGTTTTTAGTGTCAGTGGTCTCTGAGTACCGTTGTTAGTCTACAGAGGGATCTATGTTATGTGCCTTTTGTAGATTTTGAGAGATCCTGACTTTAAGCTGCTAGCCCCCATGCTGCCTCCCAAACCTTTCCATAGAGCTATGTGTATGCATAGCCATAACAACATGCAGATCTGATGAAAGGGTATTGTACAAATTTCAATTCCATGTGTGAAGAAGTGTGAATACATTTTTATATGTCTCTTTGGGCACATATTATCAGACAGAGAGACTGAAAGATAGAAAGATAAAAATAACCATCCCAGAAAATTGTATGTCCAGACTATTCCACTGCTAGTAAATCGTTTGCATTTCCATACTAACATTTTTTGTTATTTGCTGATTCATAACTTTTTCAGTTCTTTCTCAACAACATTTGTTTGTTTGCTTGTTTCTAGAGTCTCTGAACAAGCACAGCATAACTGCCTTTTGTATGCCCAATATCTACCACTGCCTCTGCTTTCAGACATGAAGTTTCCTAGACACCAAAACAAAGCATTCTGCACAAGCTCAAGAGCTTTGCTTTCATACATCACAAGCTAGGCAGTTAATTCCCACATATTTCAGTGCTTTGCTAATCCAGAAGAAACCTACATTTGTTTGAATCCAAAGAGACTCTTAATTTGTGACTCCTTTTTTCCAAGGGAGTTATGAATTGACTAGGCTACAGATATTCAACCACATTGTACAAAAAAGGCGCAACATAAGCAGGGCCAGAAAAAGAGAACAATGATGGAGTCTGATTCTGTAGCCCAGTGACAACAGGAATCCCATGGGAGGGTAGAGCAGTCATTACTTCTCTCTTCTGCCCTGCCCTTGCACCTTGTCCTCAGTGTGTAATTCTTAAATAGTCCCTGGTTTGCTGTAACAAAACCTTGACTATACCTTCAATTCTGACTTGGAAAAAGTGGGTAACAGACGATATACCATAACTACAAAAGCAATAAAAAATGCAGAAGGCACTCATATCACACCCCAAAACTTAACTTTGGAATTTCCTGGTGTTATTTTAACCATACGGTTTTAGCTTTGCATTAAAAGCCCTCTCTGCAGAATGCCCAGGATGTGCTCAGCTAGGAACTGCAACGTGGGCTTCTGGGTTTAGTAACTTTGACCTCTGCTGCCCAGCACCAAATATGCCAGTCAGCAAAGACGCAGTCCGTGCCAGTGTGGGTTATGTTAACACATTCATTTGTTGTCCGCTATAACTACTCTTATTTTCAAAGAACAAAAGGAAGATGAACAGGCCTGAATGATGGTGGATTTAAGTGTTCCTGGACTCAAACTTAAATAATAAGACCTATTTTTAGTATCAAGACACATACGCACACACAGGGGTTGGGAGTGAGGAAAAGAAAAACACACAGCATGGGTGTTAAGGAGAGGAAAACAGCATCTGCTTTGCTGGTTAGTATTTGGTGCCCTCTTCTGCACCCATCCATATTTTTAAAGTTCTTTACAATCCGAGAGGAGCATCTGTCTGTCGTCCGTCTTTACATAGCTGTGCTTTGCTGCTAGGGGCAAGGGGTCATCCTAGCAGATGTCAGCCATTGCGGTGACGGGAAAAGTAGAATCTCTTTTTAGGTGAGGGGAATGAATTTGTTAATATTGTTGAGATTAAGAGACTATGAATAGAAATTAAAAAATATTTAACTGAGGTTTCATTTATAACATCTAAATTATTATATTAATAAAAGTAAATGGTATTTTGATTGTGACTGAATAAGAAACATACCATGTACGTAAGGTATATAATCATTTTAATCACATGCTGATCCCAGGACAATCTCATCCCAACATATTATGAAATTACAAATAACATATAGCGTGCACAATTCTTCATAGTAATTTAAATGTCACTTTGCTAAATGAACTTGAAGACAGATTTGCACTTCTTGAATGCAGAATCATTCTAATATTAATTTCTATTTTTCCATTATTGAAAGATAATTTTATGCTAGAATTTCAAATACTTAAATCCAAAAGGCTCACTAATTCTGCTCTCAGCTTTTGACTTTCAGCAGCACCAAATTCAATAGGAAAGCTTGCTAACTACCTTTATCTTTTTACCTTCAGCCTCACTGTATCTGCAGATGCACAAGCAAGGCATTGCAAATGTCTTACAGTGGTTCTCTACCAGTCTGTCACAGCCTGGGCAGCTCTTGTTTCCTGTAGAAATATTCATTTGTTTTGAGGAGGGATGATACAAAGGTTATCATTGTGCCAGCTCACAGCTCCTCTGCTGAGAACTGAAGAGGGCAATATTTAAATCATAGATGTTATGAACATGACAAGACTCAGCATCCTGTATATCAGTCCACCTGAGCCCTTGACCCAGGGCAGGGTTGCTCAGAAACATTGTCCTGGCAAGAAGCAGAGGAATCAGGTCTGGTTTAACCCTCCCAGGTATGTCTCTGTTCCTGCTTATTGCTGACTGACTTCATGAGAAGAAATCCATCTGACATTTTAAAATTTACTTTCTTGGATACATAGGTTTGAGCAGCTGCTGCTAACCTCCCCTACAGTTTTGAAGCTGGTTTGTTTTCAGTCAAGCTAAACCTTAGAGCCAAAACTGTCAGATTTGGGTGACTACATTCCACACTGAGGCAGCAAAGAAATTGGCCTGATTTTTGAGGATGAAAAACATTCAGAGTTTGCATCAACCCAGCGCCTCCAAAACTCAGGCCACCCATTTAAGTGAGCAAATGTGCATTCAGCTTCCCATAGATTCCCATTTGAAAAGGCTGGCTAGTGTTTTCGAGTTCCTTCAGTAGTGAGCTGCCAGGATTACTGACTTGTGCTGCAAACTGTTACCTTCTTTCTTTTTTTTTTCTCACTTTGTGGGAGGAAATGTATGGTTTAATGTAATTACTAAGTTTTATACATATGCCAGAGGATAGGTAGAATGGGGAATACCACAAAATGGGGCTCGGAAAAATATAGACTGCCACCCTGAGCAGACACCTGGCCTCGAAAGCTCTTGCAGACAGGGTGCACCTGGGCGAGCCCATCCAGTGTTGGGCATCCTGTTGTCACTCAGCAGGTTGGAGCAGCACCAGCAGTCTTGCTCTACCAAGCGGTCTGCATCTTACTGTGCGGGAGTGCACAGTCCAAATGCAGGCGCTTCCCTGCAAAGCTAACTTTAACCTAAATGTTGTCCAAGTACAACTCGTCCATAGGATCCAAACTTCAGCGTGGTGAAGCTTTTAGCGCTAATTGGCTGGACCACTAATGGGTGCAGCCTAACATTTCATCCCCTGTAGCACGGACATATGTTTGCTGTATGGGAAAACCTCAACGATACAGAGTCCTTCAGCACCTTCTGCTTAGCTAAAGAGGTCAGCCTTTTCTTATAAACAATCACCTGGAGATCTTTTGTTTTATTCTCTTTTGTTTTGTAGCTTTCTCCAGTAAAGAAATCCATAGGATGCCCATCCACAGGTCTCACATACCAACACAGTGTAGACAAAACAAACTCAAGTGTTATTTCAAACTGTGGCCGCTTTCACTCAAACAGAGCTAATACAAATGGAATAATTCACACACTGATAACTCATGTTAACTCTTCATTGAAGACACATCCCTCAGTGGTGCACAGGAAGTGATTTTACCCTTGTGTTTTTTTCACTTAGGTAGCTAATTAACAGAAGTTAATCTGAACAAGTTTGTAGTAGATTCAAAGTGTCAGCCACAGAGATTTGTTTTCTGGTTTACATGGATCAAATCAAGTTAATTGATGTAAACTTTTGTAACTTTTCTAATGTGGACAAGGTCAAGTGCAGAAGCAAATATGAGTACAGACTGGAAAAAAAAAAAAAAGGTTCCAGAGTTTACAGCACCTTTTTTTTTTATTTATTATTATTATTATTATTTGTGATGCCTTACACTTTTATATCACGTGGAGCTGACCATCCAGAAAAAGGAGCAGTCAGGAGGTCAATGAAATATGGAGTTGCCCTTTGCTTGTATTTGGATAACTCTGATGGATAAAACATTGTTCCACATTATTCAGGAATGACATCAAATGTTTTGCCTCCATACACAAAATATTGCAGTCTAGACTGAGAGGAGGCTTTTGACATCCTTGCTTTCTTCTCAATTTTGCAAAAAAATCACATTGAATTCATGATTAAATGAAGGCATTTAAAAATACTAAGCCAAAGCTGCACTTTGAACTCAAAGAAAGATGAAGCACCAGTGGAAAGAAAAAGGACGTTTTCCTCCTTTTACCACCATACCTACAGTTTTTGAAGGTGATTAACTGTTGTATGCTCTAATATTAAAAGATTTTTTAAAAGGCATTTTATTTCTGATTTAAAGAGGTGCTTCAGGAAGTAATCAGCTGTTTTACTATCCTGTTGAGATAGCTATTTCTCTGCCAGTGTAAGCTCAAGTAATATTCATATCAGTATAAGCAATGTTATGGCATACAATCTCAGAATAAACTGCGTGGAAAGCAGCTTCTAACATTGCATCATCTGCATGGTAAAAATATATGCCATTAATAGAACGTACTTACAAAGACAACAAACAGGTTGACAGGTGAACTCCCTATAAGCAACGAGCTTTATCACTACACCATCACCATGTTCCTCCAACTTAATATAACTAAGATAACTCTGATGAGTCACTTAAGAACATGATTTGAGAATAAAAACACTTTGGTCGTCTCTTTCAGTGTCACAGTCTAAATTTACCTCTGCTGGAAAAAGTTAAGAGATTCCCAAATCAAAAGGTCAGAAAACCAATATGTTAAGCATTGGTGCTTTTAGAGATGTAACGTTTAATTAATTTCTTCTTCTTCTTTTTCTCCTTGAAAAGAGGTATTAATTTATCTCAGATCAGAAACTCTTATTTCAAAACTTTAGGAAGGGTATTTCTTAGTGCTCTCTCCAGTCCAGTCAGAGCTGCGCCCATATATATAACTATGGCGTTATTATTGCCATGCCAAATTGCCACCAGGGAAGAGCTTTCCTTACAGCTCTTTACATTATTTGTTGCCATGCCTTTCTCCATTGTCTGAGTTACATTTTCAAACTGCATAAACCACAAGACAGGACAGGCCTAAGAGTCAAGAGTGTTTAAGAACTATCAGCTGTAAATTTGAAAATGTTTTCAAAATCTGTAACATTATTTGAGGGGAAAAAACATATTTTACCTATCATTGAAATGTTCGTCACGTCGTAGCCAATGGAGAACTCACTGATGGGCTAGGTAGAATTGCTTAAACTAGTGTTTACATGCCTTTGGAAGACACTGTTTCATTTTTCAAGGTTTACTATGGATTCATTACATTTACCTGTATCATCAGATCTCTTGTGTCCCTTGACATAAGACTTTTAAAAATATTCTGGATTTCGTACTCAATATACTTAGTCTCTCTTATCCTCAGCTTATGATTTAAAGCAGCAGCACTCGAGTCATATGCTCAAAATGAGTCAAAAAGTAATGTAATGCAGTTGACATTTGAAAAAATGATCCATTTAATTTGAATTTTTTCTTTTCAAACCATTTACTATCTGTCTTACCACTGGTTGGTCAAAATATTTTAAAATACAAGCACATTTTTTCATTGAAATAATGCAGTACAGACCTAAAAGGCACACTTAGAAAAGAAAGTTTAAAGCCAAAGCACACAGACCAAGGTTGACGGGTTCAGATGTGTGATGAGAAGTTCAGTGCTCGTGGTCTTATTTGAAATACCGTTTTCTATAATTTTCTGGGAAAAAAAAAGGAAAAGGAAAACGAAAAGGAAAAGGAAAAGGAAAAGGAAAAGAAAAAGAAAAAGAAAAAGAAAAAGAAAAAAGAAAAAGAAAAAGAGGAAAAGGAAAAGGAAAAGAAAAAAAGAAAAAGGAAAAGGAAAAGGATAGGAAAAGGAAAAGAAAAAGGAAAAGAAAAAGGAAAAGAAAAAGGAAAAGGAAAAGAAAAAGAAAAAGAAAAAGAAAAAGAAAAAGAAAAAGAAAAAGAAAAAGAAAAAGAAAAAGAAAAAGAAAAAAATTGTCCACTAGTTTTTAACTTCCTACTTAAAAATGTGCTGTTTACTCCAACATATATAGTGCTAGTTTATGCTAACACAAGTAAGATCATATCCATAAATCAAAGACAAGAATAAAAAGTGTAATTAATATTCTCTCTTTTATACCTATTCTGTGCTTGTTTCATAATTTGTAGCAGATGGAAGCCAAATGTTTTCAAAGAATCAGAACAAGTTTTATAAAAAGATGGTTCATCTTCTCTAAATAACTTCTCCTTAAACTGCCAGTTATACTTATAATTTCAATCTATAAAAACACGATTGTTGGAATATATTATATTATTTTGGGTGGCTCAAAGTGAGTCCACATTGTTGAACCTTCTTCCATATTCCATGTCTTCATTTTAATACTACTGTCTTATTCTTTTATTTGTCTCTGGAAAAATCTAGAATTCTTTGTGACACAGCAATATTTTCAATCTTTGTTAACAAGCTGTTATGGTATTATTTATGGTAGATTTTCTTGATTTAGATCAAAATCTGTGTTTTAAATTTATTTTAATGCAATGACATATATAGTACATTATGAGTAATTCTAACACAAAGCAATAAAGATATCTGTCTTTTAGCTAATACTTAAAGATTTGTAAGTCAATATTTAAAGAAATGAAGTTGAAAATATAGAAATAAAAGAAACAGATCTGAATAAAATAGAACAGAGAGGGACATTAACAAAGTAGGCTTTCTCTTAAGTGAAAATTCCAGATATGGACGGAGTGAAAATAAATGGATGATGGTGGGACTGAAGTCTATGGCAGAAAAGAAGCTATAAAGGATTATAGGTAGAAGAAAAAAATGAGTATAGATCTAGTGTGTCCAAAACACCTGAGTAAATGAGACCGAGAGGAAAACCTCTTGTTCATAAATGCACAGAAACAATTTCTTGAATGCATATCTAGGTTGCTTAATCAGAGCTTCAAAACTTCTACTGTCAAAAGTACAAAATACAGATGAATTATATTTAATTCAAAAAACGCAATCCAGTATCTCAGGTGGCAAGATTATCTTAAAATGTTGAACAACTATCTATTCTGAACTTTCCTCAAGTAAATACCTGGAAAAACTTCTGAAGGAAAACCAAGAGAATAAGTATATTCAGAAAGCCTCATTTGCCAAGTAGACTATCACTTAGAAGCTGCAGAGAAACCATTATTTCTTGGAAAGCATCTAATACCTTATTATTGCTGGGAACAGTCCTGGTATGTCAGTGCCATCGTAACCCTCTTAAAAATAAACGAGAAGAAAGTTAGCCAAGTTGAATGAATGTATCTATAGACAAAAGACTTTTGTTTAAGAGGTTTTTATATGTCAGCCCTGAAAGAAGAGTTCATGAAATTACCTGTTACGATGATTACAGGAATTTCATTGGGAATTTTTCTTAAAATTGAGAATACAGTTTTTGAATGGTTACCACAAGGAAGGAATGGTTTATAGTTAGTGTTTTTGAAGCAAATAAATGCTTTCCCTTACTTTGGTAACAGAGAAAAGTGGCTAGGGTTTGTGTAAGTCCATGTCAGTAGTACAAAAATGGTGCAAAGCAAGGAAGTAGATAATGCTACTGTTAAATTGTCCAGAAAAGCACATCATGTGTACTTTGCACTTCACATTTTATGATGCCCAAAGTTAAATGTATAATATAAAATTTCCAGAAGCTGAACTTTATGGTAATTATGATAATTAGGGATATTTCTCTCCAGGGAGTGAGCTCTGATAGTTAAGGAGTAACTTGATGTTAAAATAAAAATTTCCCTATGCATTGATTAATTAAATACAAGAAATCCAGGAGGTTTATTCCATAGTGGTGAGGCACATAATTGTACTTTCTGTGGGTCACAGTGTATGTTTATTATCAAACATATCTGTATCTACTGGAAGTTGAGACTGCAGCAGGGCATACCTTCTCATCTGAAACATTGCAACTATTAAAATGAATACCTGAGTGGGAAGATGTATAATCCTTTCCATTTTCATATTGCCTGCAATCCCATGCTCCATGGTGTTTTCACTTGCATTTCTGGAAGCCACCAAAAGAAATACTTACCTCACTTTCATCAACAAAAAGTTCAGGATAACACCAACACACTCAGGATGTTCTCCAGGGGCATGTCAAAGACTGCCCTGGCCTTCTTAGGACAAGGGAAGCAGTCTGGCTCACACCCACCTTCTCAATGTCTCCAGACCTTTGGGGAACAACGTCTAACATCTGGTGGTGAATTTCTGCAGAGGCTGTGTATGTCTTCTGTAGGCAGGACAACTTCAGATTTTTCTTCTTGAGCCCTCTCCTAAGTGGCATCTGCACAGAGCCACAAAACTGCCTGAGGTCTGCTAGTGCCATGATTCCTTGGAAGCAGCATTATGTCTGGGACAGAAAGCTTCTCAGGCTCCTTCTTCAGCTCACCCTTTTCCACTTAAGGAAATGTTTTTTTTTTTATAGCAAGTGTTAGAATTGAAAACATTTTTTCCTGTGAAGAGCGAAAACACTGCTAGTTTGTCAGGAAAGCACTTTTAAAACCAAAAGCAACCTTTCTTGTCATTCTACTGTTTAGTCCTTACACAAGTGGTGACTTTTGCCTCTGGTGAGATTGAAGTCCTGCTCTTAATGGCTACTGGTCCCAGGACTGCTAAACACTCCAGGGCAAGTGGTCATCTTTTGTTCTCCTATTGTAGCAGAACATAAATCTTAGGAAAATGAACATATAAAAGCTATTTATACAGGATCTGATCAGTGTCATACCTGCCATACACTCGGGCAAATCAGATCAATAAGGTCAAACCTGTCTGTAGGTGGGATCAGTAAGGTATGGAGCTGTCCCTGAAGTATGTGCAAGAGTGAAATGCTAAATGATGGGATCTTTTGTGGACAAGTTAGACTTGCCTTCAAATTCTGATTCAGTGCTAGATTTATAGGAATGTAGAGGAACGCGTGCTGATAGCAGAGTCCCATAGAAATACAAAAGAAAGGCAAAGAAAAATGTCTATCCTATTGATCCCAGAAGAGTTACGCGTAGTTGACTCCCCTTCCCTTTTATTTTCAGTGCTTAAAACTGAAGTTTTTATTTTGAATAGCATCATATTTTCCCTGACAACTTCACTCTAGATTTTTTTTTCCTGAAGATTCCTTGCATAAAAAGCTTATATTTCTTTCCATATTTGCTCAGAACATGTAGACCCCAACAAAAACTCTTGATGAAACTCCTGTTTGATTCTGTTATTTTTAGTTTATCCAGAAGAGTGGAAAACTAGTAATCACAGCCCACTTAGTGGGGGACAGTGGAGTCCTCTCCCAGGAGATATTTAACAAGCCTTTTCATGTTGCTTTGCTTTTATTTAAGTAAACTGAAATGGTTTAATGTGATTTGTTTTAACTGTATTTTATATCTAAGAACAGTTTGACCTTTGCATGTAACTTTATAAATGACTGGGAAGGCTTGGCCAAAGAGACAAAATGTCTGGCACCCTTTAAAATAAGCTGGAGCCTACTTACCTCTGCAAGGTTCAGGATAATTGCTGCTAGCGAGCCATGTTCAGCTAGGCTGTGACAGCACATTACAAATGACACACGACTTGTGTCATCAACATGTAAATAAATCGGTCAGTTTGTAACTATGCTCACAGAAGTTGCAGAATCCTTTCTCTTTTCCCCAAACCCCTGCAAACTTTCTCTCCCCTGTTTTGCCTCCTGTTTTGAAAGAGAACTACCATAATCTGACAAATACAGTTGCTTGCTGCAGATGTTCAGATTTAGGCTGACATGCAGTATTAGCTTCTCACATGTAAGGAGGTGATGATTCAGGCATTTTCTACTGATACTTATAATAACCTCAATTATGCATACTATTTCATGAGTTAGCTCCAGACTGCATCATTTGCCCTCTTAAGCTGAAATTGCCGAGCAACCTTAGTTGAAGACAGCAAAGTAAGAGATGTCAAACAGAGTCTGCCTTTCTACCTGCAGGTCAGATGGTTTAGAAGATAGAGCAGAGCGTTCGGCAGTGCCTCCTGCTCTCCTCCTCAGGAATATTTTCTGTAGTTGCAATTTGGCCCAAAGTGGTCAGTGGCTAACAGTTTCTCAAGGCCGGTATAAAATGCCTGGAGGGAAACCTATTATCCAAGTGCCAGCCTAGCTCACAGAGAGCGGAGTACTACTCCTGCATTCAGGTTAGCTCTTGCACGTGAGCATGAACGCTGAAGAAGCTTCCTGTGCTTACTTCCCCCTCCAAACTTACCCATGGAGGATTATTGTGGACTAAGCTCTTCTCGCGTTGCAGAAATACGGGAAGAATCTTTTCCAGGTGTCCCGTTGGCTGGCTCTTCTGCTGGCACCCACGGAGTAGACTGTAGGTAGTGCCTCATTGCTGTAATAACAGAGAAGTGAAAAAGAACCAGCAGTTCCTTTATTGGAACATCTGGGGAGAACATCTGTATTATGTTAGATACTTGCTTTTGCTGGACATTCTATAGCCTTCGTATTCTAACATAAAGTACCTAAAACATTATAGCAAGTACAAAAACATTATTTATTCTCTTATTTAGTTGTCTTATCATGAAGGAAATCAAATGATCCCAAAGTTTTTAAATAGATTCCATAGACCCATGAATTGGTTGTTTCTGGAGTGAGTTCTACAGCAGAAAACTGGCCAGATTATTTTCTCTATTATTTGAATATAGTGGTCAGAAAGTAATAGCAGTACTTGGTACTTTTTTTCTTCTTCCCTAATCCAGATGCAATTTGTCATTCTCTTTCCTTGTTACCTCTGTGAAAGCTGCTTCATACATATTTCTTTAGACTTTCAGTGGAAGCCCTGATGACTCAGAAGCTTCTGCTGCTACTGCTGTTTTAAAACCTAAAATCTTTAAGTCATACTCGTGTCGTTTTATGACTTTTCAGTTCCTGTTCGGCTTTCAGCAGGTGAACACAGTCTCCTGCTAGATTAGTTTGTGGCCAAGGTGACCATGTCCTCGACAACCTGGCCTCCTCCACAGGAGTAACTTGGTGTCTAGGGCCACGGTGCTCCATGGGATAGCACTTGGCCATTGACTGTCTGCTGCTCTGTGCCTGCACCCTGCATGAATTTCAATCCAGCAGGAAAGACGTGAGGCCACAGTAGGGCGAATCCCAACCTTAAAACCAAGATGGAGCTTGCAGTCTGACAAAGATATATATGGAGTTCACAACCTTGAACAGCATCCATAAACTGTACATAGACAAATTCCTTGCATTGTCCCAGGAGGGCATACTTTAAGATGTATTTTCTGGTTATCTGGTGTGGTAGGCAGGACTTAACTGTGTCTGCTCCTTATCTATAAGTGAATCTCGGGAAGCATATACAATTTGAGAAACTACTGCTTTCTTCCATTTATTCTGAATATATGTACGCCTCCAGTACTTAGAAAAATCAATAACAGAAAGTTTATAAATCTGAGAAGGTTCAGTAATGGGAATAGCAATAAATTTCCTTCTGTGTGATGAAGAGATAGAACTACAACTGCTCTGTCTACGGATGAGGGAGATTATTTGTATTTCTGGTTCTATTTGGGGCTGTTCCAGCCAGGGAAGGTGGCTCTAATCAGTGTTGATGTGACTCAATCAAGGTCACTTGGTCGCTAGGCCAGCGCTAAGGCCTCCTTTATTTAGCAGTATAGATGCAGCTTATGGATCTAATGTCAGCTCTGACTCAAAGCTGCTTCTAGGATCAGTAATGACATTAGTCTAATTATACAGAGATAAAAAGTCTGATGCAAACCCAAGTCGAAAGCACAGCTCTAAGTGATTCTATTATTGAAATACTGAATCAGCAATAGCAACAGTGATAAACATATGGAGGCAAAGCGTATGGTAGACAAATGACAAAGACACATTACATAGTCTAAAAGCACTTGCCAACTAAAAATAGGCCCAGACACTGCATTTGGATCTCTTTGGGCTGACTCTGGCATCCATGTGGAATAAAACTGTCTTCAGATGCCTCCAAATTACATCCATACAAGTTCTCTTTCTTTCTGAGAACTGTTTGTAAATTCAGTGGGGGTTACTCAAGCACATAAATTATGGTAGAACTGGAACATAACATTGCAGAAAAGAACACTCCCCAAAAAGCTTTGCAGTGCTCAAAGATACACATAAGCTGGGATGGGTGGGTGGTGGAATAAAAAGACCACCACCAGTCGCACTGTGAAGAAAAGGTAAAACAGATGTGGGGCTGTGACCCAAAGTGCAGTGAATCAGTGGGATTTGGGGAACACGCTCCTCCATGAAGAAGGAAAGCTGTCTGAAGGAACAAACCAGAGGGCACTGCTTTACATGCAAAGATCTCTGGCGATGTCACCTTTACTGTTTCTGTGCTCATTCCAAACCACTCTCACAATAGAATGAAATATGATCCATCTGTATTCGGTGTTTTCATGTAAATTTGTTTTATTTTTGTATTCAATAAATACTGTTGGAATAATGATTCTTGAAACCTCTCTCACAACAGACTTGATTGACAGCCCCCTAAGTGCTGTGCCTTTTATAGCATAACATAATTGACAACCCTTAGGTAGCTAGCATATGCAGTCTACAAAACGGAGTGTACTCAGTCCACATTTGAAGAAATCCAGATACAATGAAATAGTTGTTCTTATTATTCATTTTTTAAAAGTAAAATTAATGTGTTTGCATTTAAGAAAGCATGACTTCTAGATATATCAGCCTCAAGCCTTTCAATAGTGATGAAAAAGATCAATGCAAAACAATTTCAATGTCAAAAAGCACACACATGCCATAAAATATTGAGAAATTACTTAACTGGAACAGAGTTAAAATACTGCTGAATTATCTGCATTTTTAACATGCATTTTGTTTTTTTTTTCACTTACCAATTAGCTTCTGAAACACAAAGCTTTCTGTCAAGCCACCCTTCTCCAGTGCTCTCCCTAGCCAAAAACTCAAGCTATTGTTGAATTCCAGTTGACTGGACCTGGGTTTTCCTAAACTTTCCTGGCTCTAAAAAGAACCCAGAAGCTGCCCCTGGCGAAGACCTGCAGAATATTCTCAGCACGTGGATGCTCTGTCTAGCATCCTCAGTCTCTGCCACCCAACTGCTTGGTCCCTGGACAAGCACTGGTGGTTGGTGTCCATTCTGGCACAGGTGTCCCAGAACTTCAGCCAAAATACTCACAGACTAAAGAAGAGAAGCATAGGTGAAAGAACAGAAAATTGTTTTTAATAAGAGTAACTTCAGAAATCAAAAGCAAATCTACTCTTTTATTTCTTGACAGCAGAAGTGAAAACACTAAAAAATTTTGACATCTCTTTGGAAGTGGACTTAGATTATAGTATCCCAAGAAGTCTTAATTCTCCTACAATTTGTTTGGTCTTCTGATTGATGGAGTCCCACTCTCTCTGCTGCATGTCAGCTTGTTCCATTGCGTGACAGCAGATCCTGCTACATCCTCCATGAAGTCCTGCCCTCTTCTGCATATGGTTCTTGCATGTCTAAGCCTAAGATTCTGCCTTCGGCTCATTGCAGCTCAGGAGACTGTATCAGGGAAGTATCTCTATGTATTTGCTCTGTCTTTCTACTCTTCCACAAACCCCATCTCTAACTACAAAAGGACATCCCAAATCTCACTGCAGGACTGTCTGCATGTAGGCTGGTAATGTAAGCAATCAGCAAATTTGGACTGAAGCTCTGCCTCAGGTCTGCGCTCAAGAATTTGCATATACTACAGATGTGCCCCTCAGGCTGTCCCCTGACCCATGTATAAGCTAGGCTCAGTTTCCTTATTTTGTATTCAGGGATTTTTCATTTCAGAAATCTCAAGCCTTGCACAGAAATGCCAGTTTTCTTAGTGTCAGGCTGTCCCTGAAGGACAGACTCCAAAGCTTTTGTTATCCCAGATTATATCCTTACCCTCATTATCTAGTCTCAAAACAAAAGCAGGTAGTGCGCTGCAGCCAGCAGTTCCCAGTTGTGTGATTGTGTTATGGGTACAAGTTATGCCAGTATGTGGGTAATACAGGTCACAAGTTGAACAAGTTCCCAGAGTTGAGCATTGCCCAGCCAGGCTCAAAAAGGACACTCCTGCCACACACGAGCCTGAAGACCTACAAAGGGCTTAGTGAAGCATCAGGATAGTTTGCATGGATTAGAAAAGCATCTACAGTCTGTCAAATAAAGAGGTAGAAAGAGAAACCCTTTGGAATTAGTCTTGGGTAAGGAGATTAAACATGGTTTTCTTGCATTTCTCCTAACCTCTGTCTTAATAAACTTTTGACAGGAAGATGGGGATGCAGGAGTTGAGCATGTAAATAACTTCCACGGATTTTTATCTTACCTTGGCTTGTGTTAAAATGTGATTCGGGGCTGGTAAATGCAGACTCGTGTCATCTGAGCAGATGTGGCAATCCTTCCACCAGAAGGAATCTTGCTGGAATACGAGCCATGCCCACCACAAAAGTTCATTTCCTTCAAAGCATCCCAAGCAATAACTACACGCACTTGCATTTAGCTGTATGATCAGTCTAGGAACTGGTAACACAGGCATCTCTGGAGAAATGTCTTCCAGGGACAAGCAAGTCCAAGTAAACTCCTTGGCAGCAGCAGGATGGCTGGAAAAATACCAGAGCCCAAGGATTTCAAAGCAATTTGGGCAAAAATCTTCTATCTTGAAGGGGTAGCAATTAATTTGTAAGAACTGACCACTCTGAGGATCCACGAGAGACACGACATGGTCCTTGTCATTAAATACTGTACTCCACAGACACCGAGGTCTCCATTCATGTAATGAACTGTTCTTCATTCGTGAGAACAATTTTACAACCTCAGACTAAAATCCTGGATGGTATACAGACTCCCATGTCCTTGAAAACATGCTCTGGACTGCAGTAGCATTTAGTTTTATTTCACAGTGGGCATAGGAGTAGATAGACCCAACGAGTGGAGGGACTTGGATTGACATCAACTAGCTCCAGAGTGCAAGCAGCTAATATTGCATGGGCAGCCCTGCTCCTCAGATTTAATTGACACTCAATTGTATGTGGAGAATGAAAGCAGCTCACTCCAGCAGCACTTTGCTTCCAGACAGCTGGCAGCGGTGAGAGGTGACGCTTGTTTGGCACGGTGAGGACGGAGGAACTCCTCCATCCTTAAGCAAAGCCAAGCAAGGGGGCAACAGGTGGCAGATGAGACTCGCTGTGGACCTTCAAAAGGCTGCAGCACCTTTAGCTTTCTCTACCCTTCAGCTCTGCTGGCTCCTCCAGGTGTGGGTTGATAGGACTGTGACCCTAACCCGACCCACTTTTAATCTCTTTTGGAGAAACAGCTGCTAACCAGGCGCAATCCTGTGCGAATGAAAGCCGGCTGCCGTTCCCAGTGCTTCATCAGGTGTGCGCATAAGAGAGCCGTTTCACTGCTTCCCTTCGGTGCAGTATTCACAGCAGTCACTTATACGTATCCATGTCAATAAAAATACCGATGGTTTCATTTTCACAGTTGGTAACCTTAGGAATAAATACACCTTTCCAGCAGGCTTCTCCTTGACCTCCCTGCACGGGTGATTTCCCTTGCCCGTTGCCAGCTTTCTTACACCCTCTTTTAAATCCCAGGAAGGAAATCAGACTTACAATTGAGTGGGAGGAAGCAAGGGCCACCACTGAAAAGGTGAAAAGAAAAACAAACCTGGAAAAGCTGAGATTCGCTTCCATTGTCCTCTCAAATAACAAGTGCTTCTAAAGAGAAGGCCCCCAAAACTCTAGAGTACGACTTTTTTTTTTAATTAAAATTTTAATTCATTTCTACTTTTCGTGTGGCACAAAACACTACTGCCAAAATCCAATCACCTCTAAGGGCATATGTATACCATAAAACTTGGGGAAACAATGAACACCTTCTGAAGCCCTCAAGGTTCAGCATCTAGACTAATGCCACCGTGGGAGGTGACAGTATCCGTTCCAAAACCCCCCTCAGCAAGAGACAACTCTTATCTCTAAAACAGGGTATTTTTTACATCAACAAAAACTCAAGGCTAGGGTGAAATAAAACTTTCTGCTGCAGCTCCCAAGAGCAGCAGGGTTGCACCAGACTCGCTGCAATTTCCAGCACTGCCTGCTCCAGCAGGAGCTTTGATTTCAGCCTTGTGCTTCAGGGTCAGGATTCCTTGGAGCAGGGCTCAGCTCCCATAACGCATATGCCCGCTGCCTGCCGCTGGCCCGGTCCTCAGGGCTACTGCAATACAAGATGTAAGCCACAATTTTAAAGATTGGTTTCAATTCTTAATAATGCAAGCTTGTTTTACTTTTCAGATACATGTTGAAGTTCTAATACACGGATATGCACACATATGTAACAAAAAAGAAAAAAAAAACAATATAACAGAACCAAGAAAATCCAGATGAAACAGGTCTGGAGACTTAAAACAAGAAAAAAAAAAACATTTTCTGATTTTTCTTTGAAGGGCAGAGGTTAATTGTTCCACCTATTTTAATGATGCCTGTCGTAACTGTGTCCTGCATCAGCTTTAATTCAGTAACCACAGTATTACTGGATATCCCGAGTGGGAAAAGACCTGCAAGGATCATGGAGCTCAACTCCCAGCTCCACACAGAACCACCCAAAAATCAGACCCTATGTCTGTGTTACCCTTGAACTCCGGCAGGCTTGGTGCCCTGGGCAGCCTGTCCCAGTGCCCGACCACCCTCTCGGTGAAGAACCTTTTCCTAACACCCAGCCTGACCCTCCCCTGTCGCAGCTCCATGCCGTTCCCTCGGGTCCTGTCGCTGTCACCAGAGAGCAGAGACCAGCGCCTGCCCCTCCGCTCCCCTCGTGAGGAAGCTGCAGGCCGCCATGAGGCCTCCCCTCAGCCTCCTCTGCTCTGGGCTGAACAAACCAAGGGACCCCAGCCGCCCCTCGCCTGAAAGCCCGCGCGGGCCACGGCACACCGCCCGCCCGCAGCGCCCGGGCGCGGGCAGCGCAGCCCCGACCCCGCCCGCCTACGACGCGGG
>VXAA01001129.1:78937-90143 GCA_013399115.1 Anseranas semipalmata
CGCCGGCCCTGCCCGGAGCCACGCGAAGCGTGTCAGCAGCAGCGGGCAGCGCCGGGCCCTGCGGGCTTCGGCCTCGCCCAGAGGGCACCAGGGGAGCCGCAGGGAGCAGCGGGCGTGTTACAGAGCCGCCTGCGAGAGGGTGGCTGTAAGGCGGCCGCTTCCGAGTCAGCCCTCCGGTTAACTGTTTATTTTTCTTAATGGAAGAAAAAGTGTAGTTAAGGCCTGGATTATTACATGCATTACTAGATTTAGCAGAGCCAGTTTGTAGACCGAAGCCACAGAAACAGAGTACTTTAATATTGGTGAATAACGAGTACTTAAACAATCTTGAATTATGTTTGATAAGCAGGTAAGTAGTTACTGAAATTTCCCAATTCCTGCCGTGGAGACAGAAACATCCTCCACAGGTGTGGTAGCTTCCGTTTGACAGAATTACCTACTTGTTTTGAGAGATACTGGCATTCAACAGATTTCCTCTTAATTAAAAAGCTTAGCTGCTGTCAGTGCCGAGGACTGCCATGGTGTTTGTGCAGTGGTATTTGATACAGGTACATATTTAAGCAGTGACCAGCAAATGGATACAAAGGCAAGGTGATAACACTTCAAGTCACAAAGTAATTTAGAGTAGTAAGGGCTGAGGATCTGTTTGGTGACTGAACCAAACTGTAGGTAATGGAAGTAAGTAAATGGAAGTAAGTAAATGAAAGGTAATACTGGAAGGAGCAATTTGAACTGTTTGATATTGGTTATTTGTAGATGAACTTTACCTATTAGGGATGAAGAACTGGTGACCAAGTGGGTAGTTCCTTATGCAGCAGCAGTCAGAAATACACTTAAGTTGTCCGAGGAATGAGGAAGAAGCTTAAAATGTTCTGACACTTGATTGTCGTTCTCAATTGGAAAAGTTTGTGTCGTTTTGGTTATCCTACATCAAAGATATAATTGATGGTGACATAGCTTTCCTGGAAAGGCACCTGCTTGAGTTTGTGCCAAAAACTCTTTGTATCGTAAATGAGGAAATGATCTCGAAGGAGGAGTGACTCTGTAAGGGGCCTTCAGAGGTCACTTGTCCGTTCTCTCACCTAAAGATGAGATCAGTACCTAAGCCCATAGCTATAAACAGATCATCCTCTTTCTAAATGTCTGAACTAAACGGTGTGAAGGCAACTAAGGGGAGGCAGGGCCCAGGAAATGTAAGAGGCTCTTCTCATTAAACGTAGTTAACCCATAGAACAGTTTGAAGATGTTCTGAGTACTAAGCATTTATGCGAGTACAAAAAGCAACTTATGAAACTCAGCAAAAAGTTCCATTGCGGACTGTCAAAAACAAGATATCAGCAAGTCTTTGAACTGCTGGTTGCTGGAAACTGGGGAAGTGTCCTAGAAAAAGTATCATTCTTGTCTGTCCTATCCTTGTGGCTTAGCTACTGGCTGCTGTTGAGAACAAGATAAGCTGATGTCCCGTTGTTCTGACCTGCTATAACCATTTCTTATGTTAAGCACTTACCTGTCTTTTCCATTAGGGAACTTCCTTATGATGCCTATCCTAAAAATCCCTTGCTGGAATGTAGTTCATTAAACTGTTTCCCCTACTGTGATAGACAAGAAGTAATTTTTGTTGTTGTTGTTGTATTTTCAAGCTTGTCGTGTTGAGAGTGGAAATGGCAGGGACGCTGTAATTCCAATTCCCTTAACTTTTACTGAACAATAGGTTTAGTCTATTTTAATAAGCAAAGCACGGATACTTAGTACAACTTAAAATAAAAAAATGATCTGGCTTTGTTACTGCCTGTTGCTTCTGTTGTGATTGTATAGCTTTCTTCTTGGCAGAAATATTCAGAGTACCGTATGTGCTATTGCATTTGTTTGGGTCCAGTACTGTATGTGAATCACTGTGGATGGTATATGTACTATATCAGAAAGATGATACCACTTCTGTCTGCTGACAGAGAACATAAAATCAAAACAAGTCACCTCCATGCCTAATATAACAAATCTCCAGCAGAGCCTGGGTTGATGAAGTGACTGAGCATGAGGCAAACGTTGGCTGCTGCACTGTAGAGACTGGCCACACCACTCCAGAGAAATTGTTCAGCACTTTGTGTGCTGGCCTCACTATCTGGGGAGATTTCAGAACTGCATGCTAAGAGTGGAATAGCTTTTTCTGCAGTTGTTAGTTAAGCTAGAGTTGAAGAGCCTGTTAGTATTTGATAACTTATGTCTCAAAACCACCAGATCTAAATCCTGTCCCCCGTCATGCAGATCTGATACTTACCATCTATTTCTACATTTATAGCTGTCTTATATTTCTGCAGCATACAGTATAAACAAAACCTAACACGTGGGGTTGGTCAAATAAGCAAAGGAAGTATATTTTATGGGTGGGGAGGGATGCAGTTTTGCAGTTACCTTCAAGGTAGAATTCAATTTAAGAAGTTCCTTCTGATTAATGGCAAGTCTGGTGTGAAAAGTAATATAAAATCACATCAGCGTATTTGCTGACACCTCGTGCTACTTTCTGATGTGTTTCACAAAATGCTTATTAAAACAAAAACCTGACACTGATTCACCTAATTAATTTGTAGACCAACTGGAATCTGAGATTATGTAAATAGTATTTAAGTAAATGAACTAAAACACTTTTTTTTGTAAAACATCGTGTTTGAAAGCCAAAAGCTCACATGTTGAACAAAAAGTTGTTTTTTGGAAACTTGGGATTGGTCTGAGCATTTACATTCTGTATGATAGCTACATATTGTGTGCTTTGTCTTGCACAAGGAATGACCGAAGGACTGCTCTTTGCATCTTGCGTGTCTGTTGTGCCAGTAATCGGAGCCGTGGACACAGGGCAGCTCCAGTCCTGCATGCTGTTGTGGTTATACAGCTCCAGCTCTGCGTCTGCCAGCTAAATTCTACCCCAAAGATAACTTTTTAGTACAAATCTGTTTGTGCACTGCATGGTTTTGGAAAAGGAGGTGGTTAAAATCTGCCAGCTTACAGCATGGAAGCAGCTTGAAGATGGTGCAACGGCGTACATGCCACATAAATTGGTGTCTGCTTTCAGCTCTGTACCTGTGCCATGTTGTAAAATGGACAATGTTTTATCTTGAATTCGAGCCTTTTGTCTCTCCCTTCCCTTCCCTTCCCTTCCCTTCCCTTCCCTTCCCTTCCCTTCCCTTCGAAGCTTGATTCCTCTCTTAGTGATACGCATCGGTTTTCTACCAGTATCATGCCCCAGTGAAGCAGAATTCATGGGACAGCAGTAAGCAAACAGGTCCTAGCTACTTCTCTTCATGTAATAAGTAGGCCATTGAACTTGAAGTTGTCTGAAAGTGCTTGTTTTTTCTGAGGCAAGTTTTACAGAAACTGTTTTTCTATAAATTTACCCTCTCCCTGGAAAATAAGGATTTGCCAAACTGTTTTAATGTGAGGTTGTTTGGCATGGGGTTTGTCGGGAAGGGTTAATACTCATGAGTTGTGTCCAGAAGAAAAGGCTTTACCCTCTCCCCTATCCTGGTGGAACAGTCTATTATTTCAGAAGTACTGTTAATAACCATTATTATTTAAAAAATGGTGAGGCTGCTGTCTGCAGTAATGCCTCATGAAATGTGTAATAAGTAAATGCAAACCTCTGTGGTTTCCTCTAGAAAGTCGAGGAGCGTACTTTCTTGTTCGACTGAAATGCCAGAAGCATTTGGCTCTGCTTTGCAGTTCTTGCCTGTACCACCCATGAAATAGTACTTTTATCCCAGAAGAGGTGCCCAATACAATAGATATTAATTTGCATAAGAGGCTGTTTTCTAATTATGAACAGTTTGTGTGTCCAGGGACTTTTGATTAGTGACGAATTGAAACTAGGGAAGAATATGAATAGCTTGAGGGAAGGAGGACAAAAACGAGAAAATTACAATAGAAATTGACAGGAATAAGATGAAAGCAATCTTTTTAAAGTATCCTGTTTAAAGCATAGCAGACAGAAAGCAATTTTGGGCCATGTAATAAGGAATCATATGTTCATTGACAAGAATTACAAATAATTAGTTACTATTAAGACAAGTAAGACAGAAAATGAATTGAATTCTTTCCTGAGGAGTGACTAGGAGAAGAACAGGGAATATGCAGAGATACCTTAGTGCTTTCTAAGGAAGTCACCAGAGCCTTGCCAATGGAAATTGTGTAAATTTAAAATTTTGATGTATATTATTTTAATTCTGTATATGTAAATGTAATCTCACAGAAAACATGAATAAAAAAGCAAACCAGGACTAGCATTGCATATGATGCATATAAGCTGTGGAGACAATAAGGCAACAGCAGGGTCTTCAACACCAAATTCTTCCTTGGAGCTGTTTTTAAACCTTTTGTGGCAAACACACATCTGCGTGTTCATGTCTTTGTGGTTGTAACCAGGCTTGAAGATTGCTGCTGCGTTTATATTAGTTATAGGAAGATAGTAAGTATTTTGAGCTATTCATATTAGCTTCACTCAGAGTGGTCAAGTCCATCAAAATGGTCAGGGTGCCTAAATTGTGATCTGCAGAGAGGACTTTCTGTGACTCAGAGGGTGTTTAGTCATTTCAGATACTAGGTGTCTTCTGTCCCTCATAATCAGGGTGCGCTCTGGTGAATGGAAGTAGGCGTTTTTCTGATTCGGAAGCGATTCTTCTTCTGTCTTTGGTTTTCTGTGCCCCATCTCCTTTTTTCCTGTGATTACCTACCTCCCCCAGAAGGCCACGCAAATAATCAGTTCTCCCTGTTCAGTTTGTGGAATAATTAAGCTGCAGAGGACTTTGCTAACACCAGCATTGGGGATACAAAATAGTGCATGCTATTGGCACTAAGCTGCAATTGGGACATTGCAGCCCTGACAATGAAGCTCCTATTCATCTGGCAGAGGTCTTGATTGAAATTAGTCGTCTTAGTTACTGATTGCCTTGATAAAAGAAAAAACAAACTTGTCTCCCACAAAGATCAAAAGATGAGTGTCCCCTGAGTTATGACGTCTGAGCTGGAAACGTGCTCAGTACTAGTTGCTGAGAAGAATTACCCTGCTTCATTTTCTAACCGTTCTACCTGAGACAGTGAAATAGCTGAAGAAACGTTCTGGCACTGAGTAAGGAAGGGGGGCTTGTAGCCTTTCCAGAGCCTTTAGCAGCGGTTGTCCACCGTGCCACGGGACATGGGGCACCCACATGCTTCCAAAAGCCACAAGAGAGCTGCCCTGCAGGTTCTTTTCATACCTCACTAGGGGGTGCCTTTAGGTGAATGCAAAACCTCCTTATGTGCTGTTTTTCTTTATTTTTTTTTCTTTTTGAAATAAAGACTGCATCTGTTGATCAGTTCTGTGTTTTGCTTGTGCTGGATGTTCTTAATATGCAATACTACATTTCTTTCAGTCAGAAAAATCTTGCTAAATAAAAAAAAAAAACTTGTAGGTGCAAAGATACAAATATGTTCAATACAAAGAAAATCAATTGCCCAGGATAATTGTAATATGCAAAAATGTTCAACTTCTAGAATGTGTTTATCAGTTTATGGGCATTAAACAATTGGAAGAAGATGATGTTGTGAGTATAGCTGCCTTTTCTAACTTACTGTTGTAATGTGTTGAATCCTGTTATAGGTATGCATGGCTTGTTTTACTGTTCGCTTTATTTAGAGCTCACTGTGCCAAAATATAAAATAAATCTCACTTTTTTGTTGTTTTGTTTGTTTTTTTGTTAGACATTGAGGCTAATCTATACCACTACAGCAGCGTGGAGGAAAAATGTAGCAGCCTCAGGACCTGAAAAGTACACAGAGGCATTTATTAAAAAACAGATTGAAGAGTTCAACCTAGGAAAGAGACATTTAGCCAACATGATGGGAGAAGATCCAGAAACTTTTACCCAAGAGGGTATTGATGTAAGTACAGTTGCTCTGTTGGAGAAGTAATTTACTGTAGAGTTTCAGATATTGAAAGCACTTTACTTCAGCATGAGCCCCTCAGCTCTCCGTGAATTTTAATCAAACTGTCAGAATAAGAAAGACTACTACTATACATTGCAAACACTGCAACTGTGACTGTGAATAGAGATTCTACTCCTGCTACCATGTGAGGTCAGACATCACAGTATAGAGCTATATACCATATCTTGCTAACGCACAGTAGGTTCTTTTTAAAAGTACTAATGGATAATCCCTTTGATCTGAGGTTATAAGAGGCACTGTAAAGGTTTATGTTGCACTTTGAAACGTTTACCCACAATTTGACCTGCTGTGTATATTTGGGTTGGGTTTTCTTGTATGATACTGCGGTTGCTGGTAATGCAAATTAAATTTTATAGGATGTTTTACAACTAACACTCTGGCTTAGCTTAGAGATTCTAATATAGACCTGCATTTAAGCTCGTATCAGTACCTCAAAACATATTATTTTATTGCCATTCCCTCTTGACAACTGACAGATGGGTGGCCTCCTCTTTCTGTGCGTCACTTAGGCTCATGTATAGATGTGCTGTCTTTCACCTAAAAAAAAAAGTTGCATTTTTTTTAACGTCCAACTTGTACTTCACTTCTGTCATTTCTGTCTTATTTTATCACACATCGGAGGTAGTGAGGAGAAATGTCATTTGGTGACATTCAGTCTTAGGTGAAGCTGCGTGAAGTCTGAGCTGAAGCTTTCTCTGTGCAGCAGCAGCACTGTAACTATAGCCGTGGCAGCACAGTATATCAGTGGGTCCCCTAGGGTAGATGTTGCATGTGCCAAAAGAGGTGTACGTGGCTTAGTTTTTTCAGGGGATCGTTTTGCTAGCATAGTTTTGTCACGTCTCTGTGACAAACTTGTGTCAGCATAGCTGTGTCCACGTAAGAGGTCATGACAGCATGCTTATGCCAAGGAAAAACTACACCTGTAGGTGGTGATGCAGGATGTCAGCCACATTTGACAGAGAGGCTTCAAAATGAAGTTCTTAAAATTTCTCTGAAAATAAATAGTGAAGTAGGGAAGAGAGACTCAGTTAATGGCCTGCTGAGAAAAAGGCTGAAGTGAGACTTGAATCTCATCAGGTATCATAAAATCCATAAGGGAGGCTTGACTTTGAGTCAGAAATCCATAGGAAAACAAGCTTTATGAGTACAAAGCTATGCAGTGATACCGTGACTACTTTCTTTCAGAACTGTAGATATCACTTTGCTCTTTGACAGACAAGTGGCATTTTAGACCCTTCCAGTCAACAGTGAAAGTATTCATTGAGGCATCTGGGTCAGCAGTAATAGCAGCCTGCTTTACTCTGGCTTTCTTATTTCTTAACAGATTATAGAATTTCTTTTCCCAGTGTTTTTCAGATGTTGTTTTTTTTCCCCTACCTTTAATGACACTTACATTACAAGAAAATAACTCAAAAAGATACTCGTGCACAGATCTGCCACCAAAAAAACCTCTCATTTTACTACAGTATGATGCTGCTCCTAATAGTTTAGATAGTTTGCCTGAAGGTAGGAGGACAGTGCATTCACCACAGTCTGGCTTCCTTCTCTTGACAGTCTAGAGGGAAGGCTTGCAGACAGCAAGACTGCAAGTGGAAGATGACCATGTATAGGTAGTGGTTTCTTCTTTATGAATGCACAGCATTATGATCATTTGCACAAAATATACTGAGCTCCATAATTAGTAAAAGCATATTCGTTCTGAAAATTAGCTTTAACAAATGCAGTGTAGGTGACAAGTATGTGACTGCTTTGCAGACTCCATTTCTTAAAAGATGGAGAAGTGGAGCCGAAAGAGTAGTGTTTTGTTTAGTGATACCAAGTATCTATGTTTAATTTCTTCATATTCCATCAGGTGTTGGAAAATACACTTAGAATGTATAATAGTGTCTGCTATGCATAATTAAATTTCTGTTATAAAAATATAAAAGCTGCTTAAGCACTGGCAGGAGAATTATCAAGCTTTACATTTCAAACAGTAATAATTCTTTCTGATGAGTGCTTACATAGAACACGAGTGCTCCATGTCTTCTACTGTTAATCAGTCTGTGCAGTGTATTTCAAAGGTAAGCATCGTAGGATTCTGTCCTTCACTAGAGTTTTAGGTACAGTTTAATAAAAGCTAAACCTTGTGAAGTTTTAAACTGGAAATTAACTTGACTCGTTAATCCTTCTCCTGGATGTTGTGGAAGCAGAATTGCCTCTTATTGATGCTTTTATTTGGGAATGAAAAGTTAAGCTATGCATTACAGCTATATTTCTGGAGGAGAAAAAAAAAAATCCAGCAAATTGATATATAACTCTGCAGAAGTCTACCAATTGCTTTTTAATTGGTATTACGGACCTTGCTCTGAAGCTGAGATGTTTTATTCTCCTATGTGTGAATATGTGGTATGAAGTTTCTCTAATTGATTTGCTTTGCCCATTCCATTTGATGTATCATTTTTCACAATATTTCATAATTTGTGCTCATTTCTAATGAACAGAGTCGTTAGGACAGGCATGTCTAAGTACAACTGACAGCTAACATTAGGTGCCAGATGCAGTTTATAAAGCTATGTAGAACTGCAGAGAACAGTTTAAATAAATTAGCACCTGTACATTAGTCTCACTTGCTGGTAATTTATAAGCGAATCAGTAGAGATGACATTTAGGTAAGTCATTGATCAAGTTAACAGCTGCATACCCACTGCCCAGCTGGGATACCTAATTAATAGAGATTGCAGTCCTGACCCAGTGCTTTTTCCCAATCGAGTCTGTAATCCTTTTCTTTTTTGATTTAACTTTAACTTATGGTTGTAGTAAACAGCCCACCTTCATTTTCCACTGTCAGTTCTGTGATATCCTACTTTAAAGACAAGAAATCTAAGTAAGATTAATATAAGAAAAGCATCTTAATCTCCATGACCTATTTATATGCCAGTATTTTTATTATACATTTTATGCAGTCTCTAAATGCTCTCTGAGATACAAGTTCATCATGAAGCAATACTCTTCCCCATAAGTTAGCAAAACTTGAAAGCTAGAAATGTGTTAATTTTCTTTTGCTGTCTGCCATACAGCCTAATAGATTGTTGTCAAGCAGATGGAAAAATTTTAATCTAAAATATACACTTAGAAATAAGTATCTTTACTTGCACATATATTGTTGCAAAAGTACCAATAAGGTTATTCAGTATGAAAATGTTATAAATGCGAGAAGCTTCATTCCTTAGAGGGTATAGTTTCTTTCAATGAATTAAGACTTCTCTAATAAAAAATGGGTGATACTTGGTTGCTTTTAAAAATGGCTCAGAGCATCTGATTTCTAAGTAACATTCCAGTTTTAGCAACCCAGAATATTAGAAATGAGTGAATATTAACATGTGAAATGTCAGAAACGTTACTCAGAACAAAATACATTTCTGAACTTTCTGCTGCCTGCACGAACGTGATGTCCAGCATTGACCTTATCAGAAATACTGGATTTTGTATTGTTTATTTACATAACTAGTTGAATCTAGAGTACTTTTTTCCAACTTTTTTTAGTAGAGCCATAACCTACATCAATCTGTTTGAACTGATGACTGCTGATTTTTTTTTTCTCTTTTGAATACTGTTCAGTGTTTAGAAAAGTTACAGTGAAAATAGAGGTAACAACTGTCTTTTTCAAAAGATTTTTGCTCTCTGAGCTCTGGACAAGACATTGCTTTTATTTTGTTTGTTTTGAAAATGTTTAATTAACATAAAATTAATTTTAAAATAAGTAGGTTTTTTTTTTTTTTTTGCATTTAATGGCAGTAGGGTGTTTTTTTTTCCTCAAGAGTTGAGGTTAAAATGATATCTCACTGATCTTGAAATTTCTTTCTGTCCACATCAGAATTCAGCTTTATCTAGAGTGACAAATAATGGGGTGTTTACAATAAGTTTTAGTAGTAAGCTATTAGAGGAGGATTTTGTTTTACAAGGTGAAGTTAGGTATCACTGCTTTACTTTTTTTTTTCTTTTGTCTTGTTAAATAGAAAAGCTGTTTCAGAGGTAACATTTCACATACCATTTTTGTTTAGTATTCATTCTTCCATCCACACCAGATATTCTGGATTTTAGATGCTGAAAATTTTTAAAGAATACTGCTAGTATGGTTAAGAGTAAACACAGCCATTCCAGCAAACATCTCAGTCTGAGAAATATTGAAGTACAATGTTTAAATAGTGTGATTCAGGAACTGGAGATTTGCTACAGAGTCAAAATTTAAAAATGGAAATGGATCTGTTGTGATCAGGTTGAGGAGTAGAAGATGCTGAAATGGCTGTTGCTCAGACATTCTGGTAAAATGCTGTGGCATAGAGTGTCACTTTGCAAGTCAGTGTTCTGATTATTAACGATTTGTCTATATTTAAAAAAGAATGAGCTGGGTTCTTGAGCCCTGTGTGTCAAAGATGCTGCTGCTGCAAGGGAACCTGCCTGGGGTGGGGTGTTTTCATTTTTTTTTTCTTTATTTTCTGCAAAACACCTTTCTTACTGGATGCTTCTTAGATAACTGTATTTACACAGGATTTGAGCAATGAAAATTAGAGTGGGATATTTTGTATTTGAGCTGTAGCTTCAAGAAAAGTGTGGAAAGTCACTCTGGCAAGATGAATTTGCCCTGCCAAACCTCTCCTATTTGTGGAGGGTAATTTAAGGATTGAACTGCCTCAGTGTCCCTCCCCTGCCCCAGTATGACTTGGTCAGCTCTGTTTGAATTAAAGTATCAAATTCTTAATATCTCAAGTTATTTAAAAAACAAAAAAACAGGTTCAGCTGGGTCAGTATGGGTTGCTTGACTCAGAACTAAAGTCTCTGAACTTTGAGAAAGTGAGTGAACAAAACTTTGTGGCTTGTAGGTAGGAAGGGGAGAGAGGATCAGGAGTCAGCATGTGCAGCATACACAATGAAGAGGGAAGATGAGGGTGTGGCAGGTATATTGATTTTTTTGATAGGGATGGAAGCTTGTTCTCATTATGCCTACTGGCTTGAACTGAGACTTATAACTGCAAGTGAAATACAGTGTGGTCCTGTAGCAGTGGATTGAATCATCTGGTATCCCAACAACTGCTGATATAACAGCATTCCTTTAGTTTGGTAAGGAAATGTTAAGTTTACCAACACAGTGGAAGAAATGTCTGAGGCAAACCATCTTGATACTAACATTCATTGTGATCTGCCATTTCTGAAGGTGTGACGACAGAGTTTTTTCTGGTGTTTTTTTTTTTTTTTC
>VXAA01001138.1:335-65893 GCA_013399115.1 Anseranas semipalmata
AACAAGGCCAAGTGCCGGGTCCTGCACCTGGGGCACAACAACCCCAGGCAGAGCTACAGGCTGGGGGATGAGTGGCTGGAAAGCTGCCTGGCAGAGAAGGACCTGGGGGTATTGGTTGATAGCCGGCTGAATATGAGCCAGCAGTGTGCTCAGGTGGCCAAGAAGGCCAACAGCATCCTGGCTTGTATCAGGAACAGTGTGGCCAGCAGGACTCGGGAAGTGATTGTCCCCCTGTACTCGGCTCTGGTGAGGCCGCACCTCGAGTCCTGTGTTCAGTTTTGGGCCCCTCGCTACAGGAAGGACATCGAGGTGCTGGAGTGTGTCCAAAGAAGGGCAACAAAGCTGGTGAGGGGTCTGGAGAACAAGTCCTACGAGGAGCAGCTGAGGGAGCTGGGGTTGTTCAGCCTGGAGAAAAGGAGGCTCAGGGGTGACCTTATCGCTCTCTACAGGTACCTTAAAGGAGGCTGTAGCGAGGTGAGGATTAGTCTCTTCTCCCACGTGTCAGGTGATAGGACGAGGGGGAATGGGCTAAAGTTGCACCAGGGGAGGTTTAGGTTGGATATTAGGAAAAACTTCTTTACTGAAGGGTTGTTAGGCATTGGAATAGGCTGCCCAGGGAAGTGATTGAGTCACCATCCCTGGAGGTATTCAAAAGACGTTTGGATGTAGAGCTTAGTGATATGGTTTAGTGGAGGACTTGTTAGTGTTAGGTCATAGGTTGGTGATCTTGGAGGTCTCTTCCAACCTAAAGGATTCTGTGATTCTGTGAACAACAATTGTATAGGATGAATAAGAGGGGTAAGTTATGCGAGCTCATACAAGTTAATACGTATGAAAATCCCTATGAATTTTAAGTACTGTAGAAGTACCAGCAGTTGTATGCATACACGCAAAAAGGGCATAATGCATTCCTTCATGCACAGGGGAGCTTACATTTCCCCTTTCACTTGGAAGAAGTTATTTTTATATTAATTGGTGAGCTCTAATCAGCAGGCTCAGATATACCAGTAACCTATTGCACAAATTGTGTGTCAACACCTTAGTGTTATTATTGCATTTGCATGAACATTGTCACAGAGGTTTGATGGTTATAATTGAGACATGCTTTCTCTGATTATATTTTAACAAGATTTATGAATAAATACCACAGCAAGAAGTCTGCAACATCTGAGTGAGGCTTGCTCAGAATCATTATGTCAGCATTTACTTTATCAAACTCACTGGAAAAATAGCGTTATCTCTGGTTACATGACAAGCAGCAAGAATTCAATGTGTGCGTCTGGTGCGTAAGCTGATTTCTATCCCTTCAGTAGTCTTTATAGTTAACAGTTGTTGAGCTTGAACCATTTAAAAGTATTTTCCTCCATAATGGAACATGAAATCTTCCCGCCATCACTACCAAATTTAACCACTTGTTTTCCCTTTCCGTGGAGATGCTTGCTTCTAGGGAAGCTAAAAGTCACAGAATCACAGAATCGTTCAGGTTGGAAGAGACCTCCAAGATCACCTAGTCCAACCTCTGACCTAACTCTAACAAGGCCCACACTAAACCATATCTCTAAGCTCAACATCTAAACGTCTTTTAAAGACCTCCAGGGATGGTGACTCATGACTGAAGTCCCAGCGTAAGCCATCAGCACACTCTTCTCAAAGCTGAATAGTATACAGATGCTGTCAGTTTTAGATCAATTGACATTTTAACATAATGAGCAAAGGTGTAGCAATTAGAAACTAGTAGTAATTAGAAAGTACTAATTAGAACTAGAGAAATTCAAACTAAAAGGACATGTTAAAGTCAACTACCCAGTCTTCCATTTCTCTTTACCAGCATAAACCCATAGAAGAAAAACAGAAAAAGGATGAAAACCAACTTGTGATTCTCCTTATTTACCAGAAGATATTCCAACATAATAATATAACATGGAAATATTCATTGTTTACAGAAAACATACCCTTCCTACAACACTGTTCATTCTACCATCAGCGTATTTGTTTAGCTGCCACATGAGATGGTAAACCTCTCTGCAATGAATGACCAGGAGCAAAGTTGCACTAGATACTGTTACCAAACTTAAGAGCACCCTAGGATTTGATGTCCAATGTGACCGCAACGCAGCTTAGCATTTTTAGATTAAAAAAGTACATTCTTCCTGCCATTCTTTTGAGAACAGAAGTGAAATTCCTGGAACTCTCAAAATTCACCCTACGATTGAATGAGAATGAGGAACGGCTGCATGTTGGTGCATGAAAGGCCAATAGCAAGCTCTCATGACTAGTGAACTCTGCTGTGGAGAAACACAACAAAATCTTTCATTAGGACCTTTTTTTTTCTTTTTTTTGTACACAGACTCTGGAGCATCTTAATACAATGCTTTCAGATGATTAACTCCACAGCACCACACAACCACAAGAACTAGAAACCTTTCTATGGCTATTGCAATCAGGAACATACCTACTCTTCCCAGGTTGAATGCTAAGTTACAGCAAAGTGAAATATCAGTGTTTAAGCATTAAGTTCTTTGCTACGAGACTCATGGGGGGTGGGGAGGGGTGGAGCAGACAAGGGCATTTACTGTGTTGTTCTCGTTCCCACTGATTGTATTTATATTATTATCATTATTATTATATACAATATGCCAGCTGTATTTAGTGGCAATATTTTTATTAATTATTGTTCAGGGAACTTAATTCTGAAAGAACAGATGTTGATCCATTAAACCACAGTGTCTCTTTTAAGGGAATAAATGATGTTTACTAACCTGAGACTGATTTTGTGAAAACATTTATGCCTTTATTACTTTACTGGTACAAAAATAAGTCTTATATCACTGGAATTCAACTAAGAAATATTACAGCACAATAGAAGGTAGAGTTGATTTTCTATGTATGTTTCTTCAGTGAAGCTGAAGACCAAAAACTCCATTATGGAGTTCCCATGACAATAATATGGATTTTTCAACATGTAATTAGATGCATGTACTTTTTTCCTATACCAGGAAGGCAGCTTCTTGATTCAGATGGCTGTTGTTTACATTTGGACCCATAACTACATATTTTATACACATATTACTTAATCATTCCTACAGCTGATATTAATTGTCCTTTAAGAAAAAAAAAAAACAGTGCAAGAAATTTGAGTATAACTCACATATATAACAAGTAAGTTCAAAAACGAACAGTCACATGTTCATTGCAAAAGGATGCAGAGCTAAAACACAGACTGAGATTACAGACAAATGAATTGGCCCAAGCTGTTACTACATGCTTTATGTAGGGACCTGGTCAAAGCTTCCGTTAAGACCAAAAATTGAACTGTTAAGCCAAAGCTTTCTAAACCTGAAAGGATCTGCATCCCTTCGAAGATACTCCTGGATTCACACATTTCTCTGCATTGTCACGAGGGTTGAGCACAGGTAACAAGGCTACCTATCATCCTGGGATAACTTCCACACCACGGTGGGAAGATGGAAGGACCATCCATTACAGATTCCACTTCTAGCCAAAGGGAGCTGCAAGGGCTCACTGTCTCCCAGATCAGACCCATTATCCAAATCTCTGCCGGTCAGCAAAGACCTGCAGCCTGAGCTTGACATAGCCCATAGCTATTGGATATGGGTAGTCTAGATCATCTATCATCTCAACACAAACAGCTTATCAACTTGTCCTCTACAGTACCACCAAAGAGGGAACGGACTCTCTTTGACGTGACAAAAGCTGATAGAAAGGAAGGCCTCATCATCAGCACACAGCCAGACCTGTTTATCTTGTGTTAACCATTCTCACAGCTCCACCACATCCCTACTCATGCAGCCCCATTCCTGCAAACATGAAGAGTACATTACATATTTTATATGTGCTCATTTTCACAGGTTCTTCTAATCAGTATTCTAAACTCAACTGACCTTTTGGTCAAGCACCTTTAAACAAGACATGTGGGAATTAGTATAATACAAATAAAATTTAGAAGTGCTAGTAGGGAAGGGTGGCGGGAAGGAAGGAAAAGAAGATATCAGAAGCTGATTGAGGCCACACATAAATCCAGAGATACAATCACAAGTCACAATAGACTGCAATATCACCATCCCCAAATACACACTGACTTGCATCTTCTTAAATTAATCATGGGGAAGCCATATAATAAAGATGGATTGCTACAATGCTTTCCAGAGTAACGCACAACTGTGCAAAGACAGCCAGAAACAGTAGTGAACAATTGCTCTAATTGCAACACAAGTCATGTCTGAAATGAAGCCATGCACTTATTTTTTTCCCAAAGCCCACGATTTATTTATTTTACATCCTCTTTGGACTGCTATCTGAATTGCCTGGAGCTGTAAGCCACCACAGATGTGATTCTTGTTCACATGAGCCAGGACGGTGTAAGCCACTAAGACTCCCATCAGAACAGGGATTTGGATTACTGAAACTTGGCAGAGAAGATGCAGAACAAGCAGAGATGGGCACCCAAACTGTGTGTCCAGGGGCCATATGCAGGAACAGCCACCTGTGAGCTGCACCGCCTCTGCAGAGCACCCACTGTGTAGTTAACTGAAGACATTTCCATTCCAACCAGTGCTTGCCTATGTGCCTAAGAGACCATTTTGATGGGGTATGACCACCAGACCATCTTAGCCACAGACTACCTCCCTCTTTCCCATAATTCTTTTTGTCCCTACACATGCCACCAAAAACAACTGTCTACTTAGGAAAATCATGGTTTCAAGGATGCTTCTTCTTGGACTTTCACAAGTAGGTTTAACCAAACACCTTACACCTTCTGTTCAGATATTTTGCTGGGCATACATGCTTTGAGGGAAGCAAAAAGCACCAGGAATGTGGCACTGATGGAATCATGGGGCATGCACAGAGTACAGCAAGTTCACTACAACTCAAGGAGCAGGAGAGGCTCCTTTTGGGATGGTACATGCATGAAACTAGTCGAAGCCTCTAAAAATTAGGAAAATTCAGACTACTTCAAAAGTAGTCTGGGCCAACTTAACCACTTGCTGCCACAGTCCTGCTACTCTCTCCATCAACAGACTGTGTGGCCCTGCACCCTTCCTGTGCCAATTCCAGCCTTCCTCCATCCCCACACTGAGCCATTTCAGCTCACTAAGCTGGCAGGAGACAACTCACTGCATCAGTGATGGAGAAGGTAGTGTTCTCTCAGTCCCATGTAGCTTCCCACCTGGCAGCCTGCCTTCTGATAAGCATGGGAAGCCCCACATCCATCCCTCCGACCCTGTGAAGAGCTTCCTGGGCTAAACTCCCAGGTCACTTCTATTATAATCATTCTTACATAACTCGGAATAAAATGACGTTTTCTCCCAGTTTCTCAGAATAAAGGAATAGTAGGAGTTCCTTTTGAAATCCAGTTAATCATATTTTACACTGGTATCCGAGGATCATGGATGGGCTGCAGGACAAACCACAGTGCTAGAAACCTCTCTCCTGCAGCCCTTCTAGAAGTAATCCTGCAAACTAGGTTTGCTAGCCCTGGTTATTCCATTAAAGGCCATCAGTCTGTCTCAGAGCATCCACAGTCTTCTTCACACTCCTCAGGGCAAACAGCTTTCCCTTAAGACTTCAAGACATCTTTTTGCCCTTTGGCTCCTTTAAAATGCATAGGCCAACAGAAAGCAGCAGGGATTTCACATATGACCAGCATCTTTTCTGAAGGATATTTCTTTCACCCTTCACACAGTGAACTCATCCTTCTTTCTCTCTTCCATACAAGCGATTATTCCATGTTAGCAGAATAACTTACCCAGCTGTCAATCATCTTGTCTTGTCAATTCTTGCTTGAAAGAGGAGGGATCAGCATGCCAAAGCAACAACAGCTCTGCTTCTGGACAGAGAGTTCAGATGCTGCTCAGATAAGGTCTCTCTTAGTTCTCAAGAGGCTTCCTACCCAAGACTTTCCTTGAGAGTGGCTGTATCAAGGGGCTGACGTAGTTTATGGAGCAAAGAGTGTTTCTAAATAGGAGTTTAACCAGAGAAACATGAGCCTGAAAGCGGGCATTCAAGTTATTGGCCTGGGACCACCTGGATAGAAAGGAACTATCCTAGTCCCTCCTCCCTCAGCACCCTCACCGGGAGAAACAAATTCAGTAAGATGACAGAAGGCTGCACAGGTCACCTGCATTGTAACATGAGTACACTTGGCAGCAAAACGAATGCACCAAATCCAATGTTTGTTTTGATGGATGCCTTTTACTGCCCCCCCCACCCCGTTGTTGTTTATAATACAGTTTGGATGCCTCAGGCCTGAGCTGCAGATGTGCAGCCTGCTATAAAGTCGATTATACTAGCTTTGACCCAACTTTCTCTAATTTACCTCCATCTCAGTTCTGGCCTCTGCTGAGTACACAAGCCAAGCTTGGTCATTCTCGCGTTAATTAACACCTGTAACGTTTGACTGCAAAATTGCTTTAGACAAGCCTAATAACCAACCCCACAGAAATGTGAGAGCTGTTAAAGCACGGATTGCTCCATCAGTTTTAAAATTTGTGCAAAGTAATTAAAAACATTATTGTGCTTCCTATTATTAAGACACCTCATTAATTCCTCAGTACTCTGTGTCACTTTCTTGGTATCAAGTTCCAGATGCGTTAAGCTGGCCATACCTCCTAAAGCAAACGGGAAATTGTTTCAAAACAAAATAAACCTAGAACAGTTATTCTCCATAATGACTGCAAATAGCTAAGTACAGAGTACCAAGCAGCCTTCATATTTCTTCCTTTCACCCACCCACCTTAGTAAATGGATTCATTCCTACAATTTCTCTCCTCTTCTGCAGATCCTCTGCAGTGTTTTCCTCTTAGAAGCAAGCACCCAGTACAGAACAAAGGGAACAGCTACAGCCAGATATATTATAGCTATCAAAGTCATTTGATAAATTGTGACTACTGTTTTGAAAACTAGGTATCGATGTGCGTTGAATTTTGTGGTGGATTTTCTGGTTCTAGGTACTGGCTTCATTCTGCAAAAAAAAACCTCAACAGCACATCTACAGAAAATAATACTAGTCATATCCTGAATTATTTGCAGTCTAAGTTTTTTGAGCACCCTGAATATAAATATTAGTATCGTAGATTTATTCTTCACAGATAAGTAGGCATTTTGAAGCACTGTAAAGCACGGCATTAAGAGCCCATCAGTGTCACATGCTTACTAAAGCCACTTAGCTGGTTACTTTAAAAGTATTTCCTTTAAAAACTGCACTAACTTGGATTCACTGTATGCACAGATCTGCGATTCTGACACTTTTACAAGGGATTTCACAGTTGAGGGAAAATTTGTACTTCTAATTGAAAGCAAGGGATGGGGAAAAGGGAAGAACCAAGCCAGCATGTATTTCAGACACTCCATTCCCATGTTCTCCCTACCTGGAAACAAATCTAGCACCAGACTCCAGGAAGCATTGCATTTACTCTGCTACCCAGCACCAGCTTGAACTGTTCTGAGCCAAGGCAAAAGAGAAATTGTATGTTGTGACAGAAAAAGAATCACACGGCTAGGAAGTCAGAAGTGAAGTGTTTCATGCAAAGTGAAACTGCCAGATGACTGTCAACTATTTTTAAGCTGTCCTAGAAACTTTTCCATGTAATAGCAATTTCTCTGATTAAAGGCAGCGTTATGTTAAGAGCCATACAACAGTGTTTCTCTGACCCTGGGTAATAGCTCTGAAAAGGCTACGCCAAAAGTTTGTTGTTGTTGGGGAAACTGTGGGTTGTGTGGGTTTCAGTTTTACACATAATCCCCAGGATGGGAGCTGCATGTTTTGGATCAGATTTCTTCACGAAATGCACTGTGCTACAGAAGCAAAGTTTTTCTCTACAGCTATCACTGAAACCATTCATCAACCCCTACAAACTGTCAGAACAGGTAGAAGCAGTTCCTAAGGCAAAATAAAAGTTTAGGAGCCTTATTCTGGTGTGTTTCACTATTCATCCAGACAGGCAATCATTAAAACCACAAGGCTAGGCAATACAGGTTTCTGTTGTGGATAAATTAAAGTAGATATTGTAAACAAAAATAGGTGTATTTCAAGGGGACAGAAAAAGACACGTGAATAGCCTTGAAGTAACTTGGGAAGACTGCAGAAGCGGAAGAACCTACCTTCCAGACGGATCATCGCTTTGACTTACAGTGTGCTCTACAATACTCCCAGCCCTACCCACGGGAGGCTACAGAAGTCATATCCCCACAGAGTCATAAAAAGTATTAGGGATGCAACACAGATGCATTAAATTCATTTTTCTTCTGCCTTTTGCTTTGCTTGTTCACATCCACGTGGACTCTACACATTAAAGAGTGAATCGTCCCCAGACAGTCAAAATAAACAATGCGCAGTGTTATGCGGGGATGGGCAACGCAGTGGGTAGGGGGAACAGCCTCAGGGAAAGACAGCAGTTCATCTCATGAGAATGCTTTCCTTGCGAGCAAGGTGACACAAGGACAGCTCACACACTGGTTATAACTATCCCAGAACAAGCCCTAAATGCTTCAAACAACCAGGCTGGCATGCCTCTTCTGGGACGGTCACCATAGAGATATTTCTTTATATATCGAAGTTACTATTTTGTGCTATCTAGTACTTACCACCATCAGCCACGTGACTCCTTTGAAAGGAGATGAGAATACAGGCAAATAGGACTAGAGGAAACAAAACACACAGGGACAGATAGGACAATCTACCACTGCTTTTATCCCATATGGTAACTTACCAAACTCAGCTGACAGAGGTGAAAAATGACATTAAAGGAGAAGAATGGCTATGCACTCAGCATCACTCAAACATCTAAAGCCATCTTGGTTTATTTCTTGAAAGAACAAAAACACGCTCTGTGGAATTAGGCTGAAGCACTACTAACATGGAAAAAAAAACTACATGTACAGCTTTCTCTGGCAATATCAAGCAGGCAAACAAATACTGCACAACATTCCAGCAAGATCTGGGGTCCTTACTAACCCTTCAGATGTCAAGGCCTCTGAAAAAAAAAAAAAAAATGAATATAAATGCAAGTTCAGTTAACTGTGAACAGCCACAAATCAAAAGGGTGCAAAAAATTTAGTGAGAGCCTGTTAAAAAACCTTCAGGTAATACAGAAAGGATTCCCTATCAATGAAAATGATTTACTATTAAAACTTCCTATCTACCTCAAAGCATTCCATGAATACAGAATAGCAATATCTGAGAAAATATACACCAGTAGTCTACTTGGTGACCCTGACCAACAGTAACAGCTTGCCCTAAATGAGTAAGTGAAAGATTTCACTGAACGTTTTCCTACCCAGAGCTCTTTGCAGAGAAGGAAGATGCTGCCCAACTCAACAATTATCAGGTGCTCCAATTTTAACCTTTTCTTCCTCTCCCTGAGATCCATAAAAGCCTTATTCCATCATACAAACGAACAGTTAAAGATTACTAGATTTCCTAAGCTACTAGAACAGATGGCTTCAGAAATTCCAGTCATTTTGAAAGACATTGATCTTAGAAGAGCTGCACTCTCCAGGTGTTAAAGACAAAGGGTAAAGACCCTGGCTAAGCTTCCAGGATAAAAAGGAGCAAAAGTAAAAAAAAAATAAAAATAAAAAGTAGGTTAGGGTCTTTGGAATGGTATACTGGACCTCTTTATTTACAGTCAAGTCTTTCAATCAATCAGCTATGCTCCCAGAAAAGATACGGTGCCCTTCCTTAGACATTAAGCTACAAATGAAAACAGGCATAAAACCATACATACTTCCAGCACACACCAGCTGCACTACATTTGCATCTGTACTGTCCATTAACACCTCAATTTCTCTCAGCGTAGCAAAACAAATGGTGAAGAAAACAAGCATAAATTCACATCTTGAATTTTGCTATTCCTTGGGGACATAAAGGTAAGCAGAAATTAATTGCTTGGTTCTTTATTTTTAGAACGTTGCTGTAGGAGAAAAGACCCGGGAAAGGTAGAAAAAAAGGAAATATTTAAGGTAAACAAAGAAACCAGTCCATCAAAGAGGAAACAGGATCTGAAGGTTTTCTACCGAAAGGGACAGGTTGAGTGGGAAAAAGAGTGACAGCACCCTCACGTTCTTGATAAAAGCTGCTGAGCAAGAGGCAGCAGGTACCTCTGACAGCTTCTTCCAGGGAAGCACTCACACCAGCCAAACTTGTCTGGCCATCTCAGCCAACAAAGTCTGTCCTTTTTAGTTCCTCATGTTTTTTCTTGAAGCTAAGGGAGCAGAGGCGGGCATATCATGGCTCCTTTAGAGTTCACTTCAGAGAAGTAACCAGGCACATTTTGGAAAACTACAGAGGCTCCACGCCCTCCATTAGCACATCAGATGTGCTTGCTGGGAAAAAGAAACAGCTCATCCTGCATCTGACAGGAGACTGGTCTAGGTGACCTTTTGCTAATGCTGTCCTAAAGCCTAGTTTCTGCAAGGCCTGAGCACGTAGATCTTGTAGTTTTCAAGCTACAAATTCAAGAGCCTATTCAGAAGAAATCAGGTCTGTTGCACAGCATTTATCGTCAAGTACATCTCAAGGTGCCTTACACAAGGTCAGTAGGAATATCTCCATTCTGCGAAGAGGATAATGTGACTTGTGCACCTTCACATAAACTGAAGCGTGAGAAGAGCCCCAAGCACCAGGTAGCTAGCTACCTCTCAAACCAAGATCATTCAGAAAAACGTTTTAGGTCAGAAATTCTGCCAGTGCTGGACCAAGGACATATTGACACACTTCTCTGGGTTGAAAGAAAAATTCAGCTGAGACCTATAAAAAGCAGGCATTTTATGATGAGGACATCCTTGTGGTATATGTAAAAAAAAACAAAAAACAAAAAAACCATGCACTGAAGCCTCGCCAGCTGACTCCTCATCACACAGACAAAGGCTGGCCGTTCATCAGGCCTGGACTGCAAACAGACTCAGTGGTTAAAGGCTAAACTACTTCCTAATCCAGCCAGGCACTCTCCCCTCTCTCCCTGTACCAGTATTGATTATGATTGTTTCTTACAGTAGGTTTCCCTACCCCTCATTAAAATAGGGCTTTTCATATATTTTCTCTTGAAAAAAAGCTCATCCTTTGTGCCTTGTTTGTAAATTCACTGATACCGATGCATTTCCTTCTGAGGAAGCTCATGAATAAAATATGAAGATAAGTTTGGGAGTCTTTGATGTATTTTCAAGCATTAGGAACTCGATCAGTTCTGTCAAGTTCTCCCTTTGATGTTTCAATTGGGCATTTTCTTCCTCAAAAAACGAAAAAAAAGGAAGAAAAGCGCTTGTCCTTTTGAAGGATGACTTTCTTAAAGATATACTATTTATTTTAGTTTTATTTTTGATAATTATTTGAAAGCCAGAGGCTGGCACAAGGATCAGGAAAGAAATAGTAACTATTAAGAAGGGCTAACTTTGGGCTACACATGGGTTTATAAACCTACAAGGACCCTTTGATATATTCTATCTCCATAAGTATTGACAACAATGCAATTATTTCAACACCAGCATGGAACAATGCAAGACAAGCCTCATCCTTGGTTATCCATAGCAATGCATGACAACAGTCATTCCAAGGAAGAGCTCTACCTCTGAACTTATAAGCAAATTGAGGGAGGAGCAGTGAATGATTCAGAAAGACTGACAAGAAAAAAAACACTAAGTTTTGCCCTGTCCCTGCTTACAGGGAAATACTGCCCTTCATATTCACTTGTGCTCATAATGGGTCATGCTGCTGCTTAGTTTTGTCAGATTTCAGGAATGAGATGTGATTGCTCAGAGCCCAAGCTGCTCCTGAAGCTTAAACGCCAACCTCCTTGAAGTATGCTAGTGCCTTGCAGTGACATACATCATAAGGTGCTGTGGAGCTCAGAGAACACTTTACCCAAAGGGCTCCTATGCAGTCATCCTAAGCACAGAAATGAAATCAATTTGCTTAATTCCCTCTGTGCAGACATTCTTGTCTGTCAGGTTCTCGAGGAATACTTCTCTTAGACAATTTTTTTTGCACAGAAATAAGATATTTTATTCTTTCCACTAATTGCTTATTTCAAGCCATATCCTAAAGAAGTAAAACTTGCGCAATTTCTATAGTTGTGGTCTTCTGCAACAATGACACGACTCCACATTCTAAGCGAGTCCAACCTAGCATTAAAACAGCTTGTAGTAAGCTGCACTTCACTTTCAGGTCAACACAGCTACAAAATTAGTCAAATACTGAGGCATTGATCTCTGCTGGACTCTGAGGCTTCAGTGTGGCTGTCACTGGCAGCTAAATGAGATAGCTTTGTGCCACCAATATTGGAGTACAAGGTCTTTTGCCCACAAGATTATTCATGGAAGCAGCGGGGGGGATGACACTTGAACGCCTATCTATAGAATACAATGACTTTGCGAGTCAAAATGTCCAGACACTCATACATGCAAAGCATGGCTCTGCTTTCACACACCCACGTGCAGTAATTTGGCACATTTCCTTCTAGTCATCTCCTCAATAAAGATGGGTTTGCCAAACCTGCTGTGAAGGCAAGTGCTAGAGTCTCCTAACAAGGCAGGCATACAACCAGTGACCAGTGCACTTCATAGAAGGTCAACCTTTCTCTGTCCCCACCCTGCTCTGACAGCACAGTGCCTAGCGAAAACACAGTGCAGAAGATGACCTCAATAATACTCTCCAAATCCAGACGGTTATGGTCTGCTCACCAAATAAAATGATCTCATACCATCATCTTCTTTGGTTATCTGCACTTGCATCTACTGTTTCAGAGATTCAGAGGTGCTCAGACCTTAAACCAACACTGTATATTCTGTTGAACTTTACCCCTTGCTCAGTCAAGGGGAAATATAAAATAATGCCAACCTTTGGGTACACTGAAGAAACCCATGTTAATTTAACATAAGAATATTAAAAAATATAACTTTTTTTAGCCGCCAAGGCAAGAGACAAATTTATTGCAGCTTAAAAGGTATTCACAGCATTTGTAACAGGCTGTAGGTGTGCAAACCATGAGGGAGATCATCGGCTCTGCAGTGAACTGATGTTTGAATAGCTTGATTTGCAGTGAGGATGTAGCATTCTTGACCTATTTCTGCTTCTGCGGTGAATGTGGGTGCCAAATTGCACTGTGCAAATGGCACACAGATTATTCTTACATGTGACTGAAGTAAGCTTTAGAAAGTACTTCTCGTGGAAAATGTTTAACAGTTCTCATTTTTGCACATTTTATCAGTAGTTAAAAATGAACGAAGATTACTTTAAGTACATGATATTAGGCAAAGAATAAATAAAACTAAAGACTGCTGAAAGATTATTTTGATACATTTTAACCACTGAAATAGTCTAGATATGTTGGTAATGAGCATTTTAAAACAATTTTCCTAACTTCTTGGATCAGTTTAAAGGAATACATATGTATAAAAAAATTCTCTACAGGCATAAATGCATTTAGAGTAGTTATTACAGCTTTTACGAATTGCAGTTATTTTACATGCACTTAGCTGAAAATAGTATTCAAAACATTGTCAGCTGAATCCCAAAAAGCATTGGACTTCTGTTGCTGTGGCAACACATTGTTCAGGGTTTTCCTGTCTGAGGAACAAAAACTCTAAAATATTGAATGTTTTAAATATATTTAAGTCCAGCATTCAGATTGCTCCGCCATGTCCCAGTTGAAAGCTAGATTATTTTATTTCCACCTAGAGGAGTCCTCTCTCTGAAAACCAACCTATTACTTAACATACTCGTTGAAAGCAAAGGGCTTTCCTGGTGCTAGGAAAAAGGATTGTTTAATACTGGAGCAACACTACTCACTAGCACAAAGACGTGGGTTTTGCCTTCTCCATTTGCCACCACACGATGGGGTATAAGTCAGAAAGAGGCATTGCTTTTAGGAGCTGGAGACTTTCTGCTTGAGGAAGATAAATTGGGAACTTCTTTCCCATTTAGTCCGTACTGAATCATTCCACTGACTTCCATTTACTTCTGAACAAGCAAGATCTGGACACCCTCTCTACTTTGCAGCAGAATGCCCTGATGTCTGCGGTGCTGCCCTAGTAGCGGCTTTTCTTTCTCCCACAGCAGAGCTGCTGGGTGACAGGGTGCAAAACTAGCACAAGCTGTCCCCTTCAGAGCAGCACAACTCACTCTGTCTAGTACCAGCGCAAACAATATTAGAGTGAGAAAGAAGCAGAGCACTGCTCAAAGCTCCGTCATGCATTGTCTTAAAGTCAACACCGAAACACAACAGCAAGCACGGAACATATGCACAGTTTCTGAGCAGCAAATGAACACCACCCAAGCATCACCACTGCCCTCACCTTCCTGAGAAAGCCCCAGTATTTGGCTTTCTGTAAGCCATCTGTAATCAGTTTCACGTGAGGAAAAAGAATAGGTAAAATCGCAATGAATTTATTCACACATTTTCAGGAAATTCTCTACTGTGTGAAGCACACACTTTCCATACATACGCTCTTCCACAGAATTCCCCTCTGGATGGCTGGATGACAAAATTGTATCTAGCAGAAGTTGTCTGCAGCCAGGAGACACCTAAGAGAAAGCTGCATTTTATTATGTCCCGACTCTGTCACTTAAGGTGAGCATGTTTATGACCTCCGACTACTGTGTATTGTGCTGCCAGTGGTAACATTAAATTGTGGAAACACTGAAAACAGTGAATGACCAGCAGATCACAAAACCTTGCTCAAAGAAAACTCTCCTGAAATATACAAAAGCCACTTCATTAAAGAAGGGGATAAGAATTCACGGGGAGAAAAGCATTGTGATAGTTGTCCAGATGTTTCAAATGGCTAAGAATGAAGCATATGACAAGCTTTTTTCGAGTCTGATATCAATAGTAAACCTCTGTTATAGAAAACCCAAAACTTTGAGGGGAAACACTGTTACGAACTGGACTGTAATCTTCCAGAAACTGGTTGATTTATGTGGACACGCCTGCGCTGTAGAGGGAGCAAGCAGGAACAAATCCAGAGAAGCACAGAGATACTCCAAATGAAAACAAACAAAAGAACCTCAAGAAAATCCTAGAGTGAAACTCTTAGGCCGGGGGTGGGGGGACAGGGAGGGGAGTCTTAGGATCAAATGGTGGGAATGTCAAAGCTCCTTCTCCTGCTGCTTGATTCTTCCTCCTTTCAGGCTTAGTTCTTTCCATTTTCTGGAAAGAAACAAGGCTGAATCACATAACTGCTTTAGCCATCAGTTCTTTCTCCTACCTGTAACAGCCTGCATGCCACTGAAGCGTACTCAAGAAACATCAGCACCTGTAAATTCTGTAAAAGGTGGGGGTTTTTTTGTTTGTTTGTTTTTTAAGCGATAGATTAGAGCCCACACCCTTCTTCAAAGTACAGGTACTTTTCCTGAGATCTAGAAACCACTTCATGCTGCTTTTGAAGCCTGCTTTAAAATGTTTGCAACATTAAAGCAGAACCTGCTCTTCCTGGACTTCACTGGGCTCCTCTCCACCTAATCAGCTCAATCTAAGTTATATTTTCCCTCACCTGTTTCTTCTTCCTCAAGTCATCATCTGGATATACTTTTCAGCGTGGGAGGAAGGGCCCATGCAGTGCCTTGGTACACTTGGTGGGTCACAGGTTTGAGCGACTGGTTCTGTGCGTTACGTGGAGCATAGACGTATGAAGAAAAGAGATTCAAACCACCCAACAGTCTGGGGAGGGAGGAGATATGAAATGCACAGGTACCTGATGAAAGAAGGAACTTTATATATCTCAGGCAACCCAACATCAAATCTGGAACACATACCTATTTTCCAAGGGGCTCTTCAAGACAGTCCAAGTTCATGAATATTGCAGCACGTCAAGGGCAAAAATCCCCACAACATGCTGTTAAGAAGGCAGCATCTCAGCATCAATGACAACAGTAGTCCCAGCCTGCACTATAGCACCAGGAATTCTCAGCCCTGGGAAGTGTAACCATTTTTGCAGTTTGGGGATGTCCACACACCTCTGGAGAGCCCTAAAATACAAGGTTCTCTTGGGCCTGCAATACCAACTTCATTTCTTTTCACGGAGACTTCAGTTTACCTCAAAGCAAGCCTATGAAAATGCCACATGCCATGTTCCTGTTCTCTAGCCAGGACTGCTGGTATTCTCCGCTCAGCAGCAGTTCCCACTCTGCCTTCCCACCTGGAGAGCCAGCCCTACAACTGCCACTTTTGCTGCCATCTATTTACTTTCCGGTTCTGACAGCACTTCCTGACTTCCCTTCAGCTCTTGGAGAAATTCAAGGGAATTTAGTGTTCAAATGCTATCCAAATATTTATGTTCTGCTTATATTGTTTAGTTAATGTGAAATCACTACCAGCTTTTTCTTTTCAAATAATGAAGTCATCCAGAATAGATTCTCAATAAAGCTTAGAAGCTTAGCTTTCATTTCCATGCCTCTGAAAAGCTTTTTTTTTTTTTTTTTTTATTGTTTAGGGTAATTTTTAGAAGCTGCACACTTCTCAGAATCAAATCATCAATTCCACTGCTCCAGTATTTCTACAGCTCACGTGCTCAGGGAGTAATATCAGTTTTCTCAAGTGAACATATGATCATCTATTTAACTCTGTAATATTACCTAGCAGTCCAACTATTAAGATTCTGAAAATAACAAAGGAAGTACTCTGTACCTCCTTTTTAGTGCTGCAATAACTGATAGAAAAGGTACTAAATTCATAAAAACAGTTTGGGCTTTGGTTTGGCTTTTCAGTCTTTTCCCATTCCTTCTCCCCCCCCGAGAAATTTTTCTGGTATCACTTAGGAATAATATTAATGAAGAGGCATAAAAAATTTCTATAGGTGCAGTGGGATTTAGAGGTGGTATTGATTTACTGATTTAGAATGATTTACTCATCTATTCCCTCAAATTCCAGTTTTAACAGCCAAGTATTTAACAACCCCTGCTTTGGTACCTGCAAAGACTACCTCTGCAAGTCTGTATTTTTTGTCATTCTTTCTGCAAACTGAAAGATGGCTAAAAAACAGTCTTTAAGACAGACATGGACATACTGGAGTGTGTCCAGCAAAGGGCCGCAGAGATGATCAAGGGATTGGAGCACCTGAAATAAGAGGAGAGGTTGAGAGAGCTGGGATTGTTTAGCCTGGAGAAGAGAAGGTTTAGAGGAGATATCATCCACGTGTGTAAGTACCTACCTAGGGGGTATGCTGGTTTGCCAGACTCTTCTCAGTAGTATCCAGTAACAATGCAAAATGCAATGGACACAAGTTGAACTATACAAAACCACATTTAAACATAAGAAAAAACTTTTTATAGTCACGGTGATTGAACTCTGGAACAGGCTACCCAGAGAGGTTATGGAGTCTCTGTTCTTGGAGATATCCAAAGCCTAACTGAGCAATCCCTGAATGTCCCTTCCAGCCTCAGCTGCTCACCAGCTGTGACTCACTAGCCATCCTGAACTACCTATTTGAGCACTGCCTCACTCCCCTGCCTCCCCAGGGAAACAAAAGAAAACAAACCAGGGCACACAAATCACTTTTCTCAATGAAATCAAAGACTCCTTTTCTCACAGAAAAAGAAATAATGTTTTATCCTCAGAAAAGTATCAAAAACTAATTTTCATGAATCGAAAACCTGAAACATTTCCATTCTCAGAGTACAAAGAGAGAAAAGTCAGACTGTTCCATGAAAAACAGCAAAAGAAAAGAGAAGGCAACGGGGAAGTTTATACCATCTCTGGTAACAAAGCCGCTTTCCATCCTATTTGCATGTCTGTGCATCCACACCGATTTGCCATTCGACTCATTCTAACCTTCCATTTTGCCAACTTACATTTCACATTTTTCTTCCAGTTTCAAATGCGAGAATCCCTTCAGAAAATCCTCTTTACAGAAACGCACAGCACTCAAACCCAAGGAACCCTGCTGCCTACGGAGCACTGTATGCCTGCAGGCTGTCAGACCTTACTCACAACTTTCTTTCTCCACAGCATCTTCAGACCAATTTGCTTTGCAGGGATAGGTAAGGCAGTACGATGACAGGCAGAAATGGGATAAGCTATCTGGCTCTGAGATATTTGGAAGATGTATTTGAAAAAGCAATATGCTCACGGTTGGGAGAAGTATGAGAATGTTTTGTGATGTAAATTAAAAATTACTTGAAATACTGTACTTCTTGTTCCAAGCTTTGGAATAGTAACTGCAGAAAATACAGAGATCTCAGACTTTTCTGTCACTCCGTGCTAACCTGCATCTCATTTAACTCCCACTACAATTCCTCCATAGCAGGCTCAGTTTATGTTTTGAAGCTGTAGTGTGATTTTTTTTTTAATCCTAAAACAGACATGATCTCAGCGAGAACCAATTTTTCCCTAGCAATTTCTCTCATTTATCACTTGTACTGGGTCAGTATTTGGACCACCTTGCTTTTACTGCGCGCAGTGCAAAATTGCTGAAAATTTTGATGCCCCTTCAGGTTCCATTATTTTCAGATCTCATTGTTTTTACTTTATGCATGCAGGATTTTTATGTTCTTAGATGATGTTGTCACAGAAATGTTCATTTCTAACTAGATGGGGATTACATTCTTTGTTCTTCATGCACACCTATGACTCTGTTGCTTTGTCATTTGTGATACTTTCAGGATCAGACTATTAAAACCAGCTGCTGGTAATTGCCTGATTCCTAAAAAACCGCAAATACTTATAATGGCATCATGTCTTCTGCAAAGCTTACGACAATTCCTGCATTTGTTGGTAGAAAACTAGCTGGTCTTTATGAAAGGACTTCCATTCATCTTTTGATTCACATTGGAATTAGGTGATAAAGGCTTCTATCTGCAATCTAAATCTTGTTCTCTCTTGCAAACACCAGACCATGTATCTTGTCAGTTCACAGATTGACTATTATAATTCCACACTGGCAGGTCTCCCAGATAGCACTGTAAGAAAATGTCAGTTGGTCCACTGTATTTCTGCAGAGTTAATCATCAGTCCAAAATGTCACCATCCTATTTCCTTCTTTCTTCATTTACTGGATTTCTTTCTCAAACTTTTAAATTAACTTTAAAAAGTAAAAGACCAACTCTCCACTCCACCAGACCATAAGAATAGTTTGGAAATGAGTCATCCACAACTGGAGTGAGGTGCACTAAAGCCTGAAGCCAATACAAAGCAACCAGCAACAGCCTTCTATTCTGTTCAAATTCTCATCACCCAAGGGAACTGGATCGTGTCAGGTGGTCCCAAGGAAGACACTGAATAACAAATGCTGTCACATCTCCAAAACTCTAGGGAGAAATCCGATTGCTTGCACACACAGGCCTTCCAGTTGCAAGACTTAGCTATGCAGTTGTTGGGCAAGAGGAGTATTTCATCAGATAAGAAATCCCTCCAACTATAGCTGGCCTCTATGAGCAAGGACTGCTCCCAGTGAGCAAGGACTGAAGCTGCAGGTTCAGATAAGGGAAGGATCAGATAATCTGTAGGGATCATCATAGCATTAAAAATTTAGTGTCAAATATCAGATGAGATTCCATTACAGACCTGGGGGAGCACGGGAGACAGCCTTCATCCCCAAAAAGCATAGAGATGCTTCAGAAAGATTGCTCCCTCCAACCTGACCAATCTCAGACCTGAAAACTGGCTGCCCACATAGGCATGGAGCCCTGCACAAACCAGGTAACACTCCTGAGAGTAGCACTTTGCTCAGTGAACAGTTTCATGGAGGTCGGGCAATGCTATGCACTTCACCAGCGACGTCAGTATGCTGTGTTTGTTACTATGCACGTTCAGGTATAGTAACCCCCCCATTCCTTTCGGCATCTGGAACATGTCAATGCCCACGTCCCAAGCTCCAGCTCTGCAGGGATCTGCACATACGTTATAAAGAACCGAGCCTGAGCCCTGGGATCAAGCATGATGTTTTTCTTCTAAACATTACCTCTCCATGCATTAAGCCCATCCGGATGGTAGGTGACACTCGTTATGTTCTTCTCTTCCCCTTTACATTACTCCAGCAATTTGCCAGCAAGTCTTCTCAATAGCTTTCTAGAGTGGGGGAAAAAAAAAAAAAAAAATAATATAAGCATGCATATGCAAAACATTTTAAAATGATAAACCCTCAGAAAAAAGGACAGACTGTGCACCATCACAGCAGGTCATTTGTTTTGGTGTGGAATTGTGCTTTATTTTTTAAAAGCACGTTTGTTTTCCACACATCTAAAGATGTGGAGTGCTATTTGCAAGCACTTATACTCACAGTCCTTAAAAAAAAACAGAATGAAAAGGGCTAAAAGTCTAGTTTTCAGGTGAACAACACATTATTGGGATGGCTTTCTGCTCAGAGCCCAAGTGCTTCCTACTTTTCAACACATGAGCAAATGGTAAGCGTATTAGTGAGAGGTGCCAGCTCAAACTCAGCTTCGAAGACCTTGATCTTCACATATTAGTGCACAAAAGTGGAAGGCAGTTGGAGCATGCATTCAAGTTAAGATACCCACATAGGCATAGGTTTGATGGTACTGGGAGCCTTCCCACCTGTTTTGGTAGAACGGTTACATGAGGTCAGGTGAAAGATCTGTCCCATCTCTGAAACAGGCCAGAAACGAGCATTTCAGGAAAAGTCTAAGATAAGTGTGAAGGATTTTTGCAGACACCCAACAGGTTGCTGTTCACATACTCAGTTCAGCAATGCTACTTTCCCCCTATCCAAGTAGTCCTTTGAGAGGCTTCTCTTTCTTTGAATTGCCTCTGGAACTCATGTGAACTTTTATTATCTGCAAAAATGTGAAGAGCTGTTGCCCTGTTTTCAACCTGGCACTTGCTAGCTTCACTGGTTGCCTCCAAGCTGTACTTTATTTTCCAATGTAGGAATGAACAAATGATCTTTATTTACCTATTGTATATATTGTAATCGTGCTAGTAACATCATATAGTAATTCATGAAAACAGAAATCAGCCTAAGTAACATGCATACCGATATTCTAATAGTGCCACAGTGGGTTTAACAGAAAAAGTATGTAGCTTTAAGAGAATAATCCTGTTTCTAAAGGTAGAATCACTTTCACTTCTCCTTTCCCTTAAGTGTTAGAACTGGTTATATCCTCAAGATATACATCCCCAGAGAGAAACAGAACTAATACAAATGTTCACTAATTTTTATATTCACTACATTACTTACAGTAGACATGGTTGAAAATTTGGATGGAGAAGTCTTGCCAAATGATTTTTGTTTTTCTTTTGCAAACTGTAAATAAAAGACTAATTGATTTAACTGCATTTTAATGCATAAAAACACTTTGCTTTCAGGATTTTCTATGCCCTGCCCTATTTCCATGTCCCAGGAAGGCTAGCCGGTGCCATCCAGTCAAGCTTACAGCCCTGTGGCTGGGGTTGGCATCTGGTAGACATGGGTTTGTGCACCTCAGACTGAAAGGACAGTTGTCACAGTAGCAGTGTTTAAGGGCTCACTGAATTACGAGCTCTGGGCAACAGAGACAATATGAGGCCGGCAGGGTCCCATGCTCTGTCTCCAGGCTGGGTCTTTTCTGGCATGCTTACCACCAACTTCCTACAGAGCCACCTGTATTTCAGATGCACTTGTCACCACTTCTGCTCTGGAAGAATCAGCTACTGGTAGAGATGTTTTGTAGCCCAACTATCAGCTCATTGCTGGATCCTGCATCTTGATTCTGCTGTTCCTGCACCTCTGAGCACCGTCTGAGGCACAGGTTCTTCATTCTTAAATTCCCAAAAAGATGGACTCTAACTTCACCTAACGTCTGAAAAGCTATTTGATCACAACCAAAAATCAGAGCAAGCAGCTCCTTTTGGGACCACAATTAAAGTATATTCCTAACAGAAATGTTTTCCTAACTTAGGCTTTTTGTTGTCTCTTCTCATCTGCAAGATGAAGCCTGAAGTAAAAGAATAACCATTTAAAAATTCTTATTGTCAAAGGTGGGCAGTGAAAAGCACGATTCTAATTCTTTAAGAAAAAAAAAAAAAAAAAAAAAAAAAGAGATACTCTTGGGTGAATCCAGAGAATTAAAAGCCAGCACATCTGGTATCCAGATTGCATCAGATGAATGAAGTGTAATTGAGGACAAAACAGACACATAGCTAAGTAAAATATATGGCTTTTGCATTGGAAAAAATCTTATCTCACAGGTCCACTAACTTTTTTGTTGCTGTCATTTTTTTTTTTTTAAAACAGAGCTGCTGAACAAATAAACATGGAAGTCTAACTGATACAAACCAAGTCCTTGGTAGCACCCATGGAGCCTAGAGCTGGGACAGCCTGTAAGGATGGGCTCTCATTATGTCCTTCCAGCTATGAGCTGGAGCTGAGGCAGAGGAGACCCCAGTATGGAACTGGAGCTGCTCTCTCACCCTCAGCACCTGAGGCTCAGGCTGAGGAAGCCACAGAAACTACAGATCTCACCATGTGCTTCCAGATAAATAACTGGTGAAAATCCCAGCTATACGGGCAGATTTGACAACCTGTACCAGGACACTTGCTGACATGCTTGATCAACTGGTAGCCCACCTCCCCTTTCTTGACTATCCCAGCTCCGTGAGGCGTGGACCCATTTGGTTACTGCTTGATAAATGGTCATACTTTCAACAAGGGCTAACTAGTGAGTGTGCTATTTCACGTCAGTGAGCGATGTCTTCTCCTAGGACAGAAAGTGAGGTGACAGGCGGTGGCACATTTCCCAAAGCCACTGAGAAACAGATGCAAATACAACTATGAAAAGTTTGAGCTGTTCAGGATGATAAAAACAAAAGCTAACTGCAAAGAGCTGCTGAAAGGTTTCACGGTACCGAGTCAATGGACAACAAAACGGCAGATGATCTTAACGCTGTAGAAATGTAAAGTGATGGATGTAACAAAAAAACAGTCTTAACTTCATATTCACAACGATGGAATCTGAAGAAACTATTACCTCGCAGGAATTAAGAGAGAGTTCTGTTAAAACAATCACTAATTGGTAGCAGGCAAAGGTAGACAAAATACTAGGTAAAACAGAACAAAAAGTATTTATGTAAATCCAAAGCGAACCTGAGTTGAATACTGCTTGCAGGTTTGGCTTCTTCTCACATCTCCAAAAATATATTGTAGAACTAGAAAGAAGGGTAACCAAAGGTACAATGACTAATACAAGTTAAAATTGGGTAGTCTGCATCTTTTCAGCCTGAAAACAATCAAAAGGGCTGATACAATACAGATTTAAAATTAAAAAATGTTGTTAAAAAGTGAATATGAAATGAATATCAAATGAATTAACTTTTTGTTATAAGAGTGTCTAAAAAGCATCAAGCCAAACTTTCAGGTAGCAGTTTCAAAACCAAAGGTGACAATTTCCCATGCAACGTTCTGTCAAAATATAAAGGCCATAATTACAGGATTATGTGAATGCCAAAGTTCTGCATGAGTTTGAAGAACAATTAAAAAGTTTCATTGAAGACTAGCGCATTAAAAACCTGTAAATGAGAATTTCACCTTGGCTTCCAGTAGTCCAAGGTCAGCAATGAAATCAGCAAAGTCCTGCAGCTTACACTAACGAAAAGCATATAGACCTTATTCAAGAAGCCTCGACTACTAGTGCCACTGAAGCCAACAGGATTAAAAGTTGCTTGTTGCCCAGGTCTTTCTAGACTGGCCGTAGGAATGTTCACAGCTTATCTTTCAGCTCCAGTTATAAATAATTTATATCAGGTAACAACTAGCTAATTGATGGTTCATTAGTATTAATTCGCGAACAAGCAGCGCTAACTCAGTTCAGCTGAGGAGCTATTTCTAATCACTTCCTTCAATAAACTTCTTAGTTCCATGATTACCAATAATTTGGTCCTACTTATAACAACTATTATTTGTTATTAACTGGCAGACACAAACCTGATATTAAAGCAGCTGTAAAAATAACTCATGCTTATTTTGTTATTCAATTTAAGATACTAACCCATGATATTCTGTGCCTTTCCAAATGGCATCTAAAAATGCAAGTAAATTCTCAGCACATCTGATCAGAAACTTCATCCATTTTTTCAACCCTTCACATTTATTGTTAACTATCTAAACCAAAATATTTTATTATCTCATGTGGATAAAGGGTTTGAGCCGGGAACGTGAAATGCTGCACGTGTTTTCATGTAACAGCTGTTACTGTAAGGTCGCCTGAAGCAAACCAAGCACCTCAAGTGCTCACTGCTGGTAAGCTTTGTCTGATTCGACGTGTCCACACAGTGCGATGAGAACAGTTGCAGAGAACTCAGCTACTGTCTCATTCATTTCAGTTCATGCCCGTGCTAGGTATTTGACTGCCACTGCCAATTCGTCTCGTCTTTTTGCTATTGTCAAGAGGTCTGGAGTACATAAGAATAAAAGGCAAGGACCATCTATTCCAACTCTCCCTTGATCTGTCTTTCCATATTAAAAGCAAAAAACAACAAAAACTCAACAGCAGATAAGAGGGAACTAGGTGACACACATCAGCAGGCTGTGCCAACAAGCAGGGCATATGGCCCAAGGGGCACCTTGTATCTGGGACATACCTTTAATCCAAGCGTCCCATATCCCTGCATGTTTTGGCTCTTACACGGAGAGCTGGCAAGGCAAAAGCAGTATGGGACAGCATACAGCTGTCCCGCCACACAGGTACAGCCAGGAACACTCCAGAGAGGTCAGAGACCTCTTATTGCAGAAATTGCAGTGCACAGCCTGGCCCTTTCCAGAATGGGACTGCAGGGGGTGTGTGTCCCATGCCAGAGCTTCTGGATTGCTTCATTCGAATGCTGTTTCTATAGCAGCAGCACTCACTTTCCTTTCAGCATTTACGTGCTTATGTCTGCGCGTATAAAATAACCATTGCGGGAAGTAACAGCTATATTTAAGGTAGCCACTTTCACAGACAGCAGAAAGGCATAGGCAATCTAACGCAACTGCGGGGAGGGCACTGTCCTCTGGGGCTCTTTGTAGGGAGAGGTCTTTCATTCTTCGTTTTTGTCTTCAGAACATCAGCTGAAATTTGTTTAGGCTTAATCAAAAGATGCATTTTGAAAGCAGACGGTGGCACCGTGGACATACCCATTTCACCAACAGCTGGTAGTCAGTCGGGTATCAGCAGGCCTCTCCTCCAGGAGCTCAGTGCTAATGGAGTCACCGCTCACACATTCTCAAAAGCCAAATATTATTTTGGCTTCACAGAGGAATTAAAGCAGAGCGGAAAAGGAAACAGTCAAAAGCAGCTCTAAGCATGTCTTGAAAGCCTTAACAGATCTGGTTGAAGAGATTTTTAGGCCTTGTTAATTGTGGAATAGTGGGGAAACTCAAAGACTCTACCGAAAACTGGAAATAAGTCCCAAATAAGTAAATTGTCCCTGCCCATGGCAGGAGGGTTGGAACTAGATGCTCTTTAAGGTCCCTTCCAACCCAAACCATTCTATGGTTCTATTATTCTATGAATGCGACTGTAGCTTGGCTAGCTGGCCCACAGTTCTGGATAGTGCATGGAAAGACAGAGATGGTCAGAAACCTCTCTCCCAGCCAAATAATGTGTTCTGACCATTTACAGCACCCACTTGAGGGTCACTATGGCAATAATGCCATATCGCCTTTTCTCATTCAAAGCTCTTGCAACAGAGAACAATGTGCTGCCTGACCCAGAGCTGGAGCTAATGCTGCAAAACTGTACAGGAATCAAAAAGCCATTTACCTGAGATCTGCTTTTTTCTATCACTTAAATTGCAAGTCAAACATTCAATAACTGTCTTTCTTAGCCTTGGAAAACAAAAAAGCTATTGATTTTCTGCACATTTTTGTGTGTGTGCTGACTTCTTGCTCCCATTAAAAAGCCTCCAGAAAAGCAAAAGGTTTCCCACTGAGTTTGTATCCATTGTGAGTTTGCATGGAAGCATTAATGAAGAGTGATAAAAGACCAATAAATGATGTGTGACAGGACTTGCAAAATGTCAGCTCAAGTGGTTTCTGTTACTTCTGTCTTCTCCCAGAAGATGGAGCCAAATGACCAAGTGTCTGTGGCCCCCACAAGCTGCACTTAGGCACTACTGGACAAAACCCTTTCCAATGAAGGTAAAATTAGTCTCACTTTTCTGCTCCCATTGCCAAGGTTGGCTGGGAAGGCCATCAGGTTTCTTGCAGACTATTTTTTGCATGTCACAGCTGTTTTATAGCCCTTTGAAAAGAAAGGAGGCCAACAAGATCAAGGTCAGAAAGCTTCACATAGCTTTTTAAGAAAGGTAAATGAAAGGCAAAAAAACCTCCACCAAATCTCTGCACAGAAAAAAATGAAACCTTTACTTCTGACTGGCAGCATCAAGAACCTATTGGTATCCTCACCAAATGAGTTTGGTAGTCTAAAAAACTAAAATATTACTCTCCCTTGGCTTGCATGTTATTTACGGTAACTAAAAACTCTGGAAAAAAAGCTGGAAGGGAATGGTCTCTGTAGATGTGCAAAAATTGATAGGTACACCCTGTCCTCACATTTTGTAATCTCCTGTTGGGAGCAATTGAAAAAGTTATACTGCATGAGCATGCTGTCTAATGTGGCATTTAGGTTTAACCTAAATCATTCAAAAGCCATTCAAAAAGGCATCTTTCACTTTGTACTACATGTGGCGATCTTGTTTCAGAGGATAAGGAATAAAGGATGAGCTGAGACTTGTGCAGGAAGCCAAGTGATGGCAATGCATCAAAACACACTTTCTGAATACCTCCTGTGGGTCACTGAAGAGGAGAAACACCCTATTTGGCTGAAAAGGTCCAGCCCGAGGCCCAGCGTTTTCAGAGGAAGGCTTGCTATCGAATTCACGAATCCCAGGCTGGGCCCTTATGGCCAGTTCAGCTCTGATGGATTTTGGCTCTTCATACTATTATGTTGTTCTTGTAATGACACTGGGCCAAATTCTCTCCCATGTAGGAACAACTCCTCTCATCTCCACTGATGATACTAAGCTATTCAGGACAGTATAAGTGTGAGGACCGCCTGAGGAACTGCAGAGGAAGAACATCTAAGACTTGGTAACTGGCCAATACGATGGCAGACAAAATCCAATCTAGACTGCAAGGTGATACATATGGGGAAGAAAACAATCTTAGCGTTGATTTTCCAACAGACTCCATTTTACACTCAAGCTGTGTGGCATGTAGAAGAGCTCCAACTACATGGCAAGACAGGACACAGTTGTGTAAATTTTATACCTAGAAATTTAGCAGGGCTGCAATAATTAGACTGGTTGGGAGCCACTAAAAATACTAGTAAGAAGGTCTGGGCTTGGAGTCAACTGTACGTAAGCGTGTTGTCCTAACAACAAAGATCCCACAGTACACGTGTATTCCTCTAGTGAAAAGAAAATAAGATCTACCTTCTATCAAATACAAGTGCTATGTAGCAGAATACAGATTTATGACCTTTGTCTTACCAAAAACACACGTAACGGCCATTTGATATCTTAATTAACATTTCAGTGGAAGTATAGCAGATCTCCCATTTGATTCCCCGCCACCCACACCACACTACTGGGCATTTTTCTCCCATTTTTCAACAACTAACAGCCAGTAAAATTGGGGATTTCAATCGTCAAAAATTGTTTTTAAATACTCTTCTCCCCTGCTTTTAAAATCTAAGTGAAAATTTAAAAATGCTATTTTTTTCCTTGAAGGAATCAGATGACCGTTTTAAATCAGTTTCAGTGACAGAATAAACTCACTTATATAAGAGTGCAAAATTTGTTTCCAATTACTTAGAACTAGAATTTATTGTTTTGGGACTGAAATGGTACCTGATTCCCTAAAAATAAACCTAGGGGTTGGTTCCAATAACACATTCCATTTACCCTCAGAATTCAGAGCTTCCACTTAAAATCATATCACTCTTCAGGTGAGCTGGGCATTTCTGATTTAATAAAAAATCATTATTTTATCTTTGTCTTAGCAGTTCAGAGTTTGTTACAAATTATGCAGATGTTTCTTATTACAGGAGGTTTAGAATTGAGCCTGAGGTATGTACAGGAGATTTCCTCATGCTCTGTATTAGCTAAAAAGGGCTACAAAGGGATTAAAATTTGACAGTCATCAAATATCGGTAGGATATTATCACACAGAGGCTTTAGATTTATAAAGAGGAAAAAACTAACAAGCGAGAACAGTGAGCGAAAGCCTGGCTGCATCAGTTCTGATCCTCATTTGACTCAGATCCTGAGGCAGCATCTGAAGAACAGGACAACCTAAAGAAGTCATTTATGTTGGTTAGCTAAGAATCCTAGAATGAATTAGGTTGGAAAAGACCTCTGAGAACATCAAGTCCAACTGTTAACCCATCACTGCCAAGTCTACCACCAAACCATGTCCCTAAGCACCACATCTACACATCTTTTAAATACCTCTGGTGATGGTGAGTCAACCACTTCCCTGGGCAGCCTATTCCAATGCCTCACAACCTTTCAGTGAAGAAATTTTTCCCAATATCCAACCTAAACCTCTCCTGGCGCAACTTGAGCCCATTTCCTCTTGTCCTATCACTTTCTGCTTGGGACAAGAGACCGGCCCCTATCTCGCTACAGCCTCCTTTGAGGTACCTGTAGAGAGCGATCAGGTCACCCCTGAGCCTCCTCTTCTCCAGGCTAAACAACCCCAGCTCCCTCAGCTGCTCCTCATAGGACTTGTTCTCCAGACCCCTCACCAGCTTTGTTGCCCTTCTTTGGACCTGCTCCAGCACCTCGAGGTCCTTCCTGTAGCGAGGGGCCCAAAACTGAACACAGGACTCAAGGTGCGGCCTCACCAGAGCCGAGTACAGGGGGACAATCNCGTCCAGGTCTGGAGCCTCCAGCACAAGAAAGACCTTTTAAAGCGGGTCCAGAGGAGGGACACAAAGATGATCAGAGGGCTGGAGCACCTCTCCTATGAAGATAGGCTGAGAGAGCTGGGGATGTTCAGCCTGCAGAAGAGAAGGCTCCAGGGAGACCTCCTTGGGCCCTTTCAATACTTAAAGGATTCTTATAAAAAGGATGGAGAGGGACTCTTTACTCACATAGATAATGATAGGACAAGGGGCAATGGTTTTAAACTAAAAGAGGATAGATCTACACTAGATGTTAGGAAGAAATTCTTCACTGTGAGGGTGGTGAGGCACTGGAACAGGTTGCCCAGAGAGGTTGTGGATGCCCCATCCCTGGAGGTGTTCAAGGTCAGGTTGGACAGAGCCCTGGGCAACCTGATCTAGTGGGTGGCATCCCTGCCTACAGCAGGGGGTTGGAACGAGATGATCTTTAAGGTCCCTTCCAACCCAAGCCATCCTATGATTCTATGATTCTATGAAAGTAGGAAGCCTGTCAAAGAAAAGCTGTTTTGTTAAATGGTGAGCAAAGAGTCACCTACAATGTGGGAACAAATGCAAAACATGAATTCTGCTGTGCTTGGCATCGGCACATGGATATTGATAAACCCAGACCAAAGGCTGAAAGGACCCATCTTTGCCCAGTTATTGAGTTATTTGAAAAAAACATATGTGCAGGGGCAGAGCAAAGGAAACTGAACAAAGGAAAAGAATGTCTGCTTGCCCATCTCAGCTGCTTTGTCAGATGGGATGCAGAAGTATGCCATTCTGCAACAATGAAAAGGAAACAATTGCAAGTGAGCCCATAGAGTACTCAAAGAAACATATCCGTTGGTTAGTGGGTTTGCAGACGTGCTGTGTGACTAAGTTTAGGCTAAATCTCAGATATAATGCAAATATGGCTGTGGAAATTCCAGACATGACAAAATACAAGCCAGGAAATCACAGATTAATTCAAAACACAGGCTGACTGAGCAGCAGGTTTGGTTTGCTCTAGACCCATGGAAGAGGTAGAAATGAATATACTGTTCAGCTTCGTGGCCTCAGTCCTTCAGAGTCTCAAATCCCCCAGCTGGGACCAGATTTTCAAAAGTGCACTCCTCACCCCCTTCAGCAGCTTAAGGATGGAGAATGACTTTCAAACAGGATTACACCTGCACAGTATCTCTGTCAAAACAAGAGCTGAGCTTTTAAAAACTTTTGGTCCCTTCTTCAAAAAAATACAGGTCAAAGGCTGCGATTTATATTTGAAGAGTATGTTTTAAGGAAAAACAAAGCACATAAACCAGATTTAAAATCACTGGTGACAAAACTTACCGCAACATCTTTGCTCCAATAGATAGTTAACCACAGATTTTTGTATCTGATTTCTACTCCAAATTTCAATTTCCAGCTACTGGATTTTGTTATTTCCTAGGGTCAAGCTCAAAGCTGTCAATTATCAACGTTTTTGTTCCCCTTAGAGGTAATTATAGCCCACGAGGAAGTTGCTCATTTATCTTTGTTTTGATGAGACAAATACTGAACGCTCCTGGAGTCTCCCTGTATAATGCATTATTTTTCAGCCTGTTTAACCATGTGTTTTCTTCAAACTTTCTCCAACCTCACAACACTTCTTGAAATAAAGTCTAGAACTGCTCTGGCTCCAGATGGGTGTAAGTGTGGAACTAGTGATGTTTCACACACACAGAGGTCCTCTTAGGAAGTCAAGGAAGCTGTTCACAGAAAAGGTCAAAGATACTTTTGCCCAGTAGTGCTATTAAGCTCCACTGGCAGAAGATGGCACAGGCATCTGCAAGACAACTGGGCGAACATTATGATTTTATGTATAGCTACTTTAAAGTAAAGTCATTCTGTCTGGCAGGATTCCAGTTCAGCTCTTTCAAATTATCAGAGGGAAGCTTGGAGAAGAAATGTTTGAGATTCACCAAAAAAAAAGGAAAAAAATGGAAAAAATCCAACAGCTTCGGGTCAGTAGCAAGAGTATGGTGCTCCTTCACTGCAACTCCTTTGCCTTTTTCAGTGCCATGCACCTTTCTCCTCAAGAAAAAGAGAAGATAATAAAAACACATTAAACCTGTTCCTAGTAAATATCACCTACTTTGAATGAAGGCCATGCCTTATGAATTCCTAAATGAAGACTCGCATAGCACATGTTCTTTGGCTGCTGTAATCTGCCCATGGCTGGTGCCCTCGGTATGAAGTTGTAGAGGTGTAGGTGGATAGTAAAGACTAAGAATGCTTCATCACAAAGGTGGTGCTCAGCATATGCATGCTCTGACTTGAGATCCGACCTGGAACAGCTACAATTAGAAGTCAGAAGTTAGTGAGGGATCATCAGGACCTGTGTTTAAAACACATCCTGGCACTCCCTGCTTCAGTTTTGCAGATGAGATTATCTGGACGTAGTCTGGGAAGGAATTTCAGCTTCACTTCTTATCTAAAGCTTTTGATACACATTTTTAATGGCAAGATAAAAATGCCTTGCACACAAAGTGATTCTTTTCTGTCAGATCTGGGAATTAGTGATAAATTCTGATGCAGCACCGTAAATAACTGTTTCCATTTAATGATGCTGAGCATGCTAGGCTATGTCAATCATCCCTTGGAAATGAAGAAGAGATGTGATTTGAAATGGCAAGCTGCGGGTGTCTAATCAATAATCCCATTATGTGTCAAGCAAACTAAATTTGATTATCACAGAGCAGCTACAGTCTCCCTCGCTGAAGTTGTAACTCGGTTGCCAAACTCCTGGTCTCAAATCCAGCAGGTTAAACTGGTCGCAAATTATCTAGGTTCCAAAGGTGGAGATACCGAGACAGAGGGTTTGTGAGAGATAGCAGTCCTGTAACTGCTGCAAACCACAGGAGATTCTACCCTCTAGTGGAACAGAGGCAAAACCACTAGAAATCCCTAGCTTCCCACCACCCCTTGAGACATCACTTCCTTCTCCAGGCCCGTCAGTGGATCCTTCTATCTCGAAGCCCTTTGAATTGTAAGTAACCCCAGTCCTAGGGTAGCCTCGCCACTTGTCCTGTAAAATCATCAGGATTATTCAGCCCTTCTAGTTCTAGTCTTCCTAGCGTTCTATAGCACAGTCCATCTTGTAGATCGTTCTTTTTTGTTGATACGCCCACAAAGACATATAATCTGCCTTGCTCTTCAACCTTGCTACAAGACAACTAAGAGACCTGTGCAGGGGTAAGCTGTAAGTCAAAGGGTGTTGCAAGATCCAACAGTATATTCCTACTGGGGTGTGCAAGATTTCATGACATCAGCCCAGGCCAATCAACTATTTCCTTGCTTTGGTCTCCACATTCACAAGAATGTCAGTTCAAAGCTGTGTTCCGCTTATTCAATATCTACATATACACTAATGATGTGTTCTGCTTACTCAATATCTACGTGTACAGTAATGTCACTGGACCTCTTGGGAGATGCAAATTTAGCAGCTGTGTCAACATCACTGTGAAGCATCCATACACAAGTAGCAGCTTGGACCCATTATGATTCCACCCAAGTCAGTACAAAAACAGATTTTGCTGCAAGCCACCATTTGTGGTGAATCTATATTAAAAATAATGCTACAAATTGCACTAAACAGTACGCCTATACCTAGCTCTAGGCTGGTTTCAATAAACACATGGTCTCTTTGGAAGCGATAATAGAATTATTTTTCTCTTCTGTAGTGGCAACATGGTGAGAGGTTTGTGAAGATCAAGAGATAAAATGGGCTCATTTACATTTCAGAGACTCCAGCTGGAAGTGTTTCCTGTCTGTGAAACGGCAATGTTGTTTATAACCCTGAGATTAAGTTTTCTTATTCCTTATGTAAAGCATAAAAAAGTTTTGACCCGTATTTACTAAATTAATATTCTAATTAATGCTGAAAGTTTTACTCCAAGATAAGGAATTGTCTATTAAATTAGATCCAAGGTTTTAAAGCAGTAATGACTAACAGTACTTTGGAATAGACAAAATCAATGCCTTTTCAGCCTTATGTGCTGGGGAAAAAAAAAAANAAACACAAGATTACAGGTAATGTTGTCAAGCATCTGCCTTGGATCTCGATACCATGGAACTGAGGACCAGATATCACACATTAACTACATACAGGTCAGGGCTTTTAGGGAGCTCCAGTCCCAGTTAGGTACCTACAGACAAGTTGCAAAGCATCTGGCAGAAGCCAGCAGCTTCTCTGTCCCTTCCTTTGGCATAAAACACTGCTGCCACCATCACAGCTGCATACAGCCAAAGCAGGAAACTCTAGCACATTGCAGAGGCATGCAACCAGCCAGCACCAAGGGCACGGCCGTGCTCCTCTTCAGAGCCCCCACAAACAAATTCAATGGCTCTGCTTGCGGTGGGTTGACAGATAAAATACCCCTTCATCCTTGTCCACTAGCGAGCTCAGCAGATGGGGTCTCAGGACGCCTCCGAACACAGCCAAAAGGCAGGGGCACTTCAGGGAGGCAACAGAGCAGTGGTAGGGGCTTAGCTGCAATTCCCCCGTGACTTGCAGTGCACTCTGCTCTTGCTGTCTTTTAAAGTTCTCCCACCTCTCAGCGAAGATGTCAGAAGCTTTTTCCCTTCATCAAAATGGGCATTTTCTCTTATTATTTTCTGAAATAAGACACCAGCTTATTTCAGCTCCTGAAGGCACCAGCTGCCCTCAGGAAAGCAAGCAGTTCACTCATTTTCTGACTGCGGGAGCTGATGTTGCCTTTTACAATGAAGGGTATACAGCAGGGGCAGGATGTGGTTGTTACTTCATTCCTCAGCCTTCCCCAGAACCCCCCTTAAATTCTGACTGTCTCCTTTATCCCTTGTCATCTTTCCCTTCCCTAACAACCTGGTTGTAACAATTACAGTTAAAACCTAAAAGACCTGAGGAGGATTACATTGCTGTGACTCCAGTTTGGTGACATTGGCCAGAACAGCGCACACAAGTATGAGAAAGGTAAGAGCTTAAGGAGCTAAACCTTTGTTCTGCACAAGCCAAAGAGCACCTGCCCTGCTGTGCTTCGACAGAAAATACAGGTACCAACTTTAAAAAGCCTGTATACATTGCACTTCCCAAATAGCAGCATTCAGGACATCATACACTTCCTTTGTTAGGTATAGAAAAGAGGGCAAGACCAGACGACTGTGAAGTTTTCCTATTGACATCAGTAGGAAACCAGACTTTATGCATGCTATTGCTTCACTATTCTTTCTTGTGCAACAACTGCAAGTACCAATAGCATTTTAATTTGGATTGGATTACTTAAAATTGTCTTTTCAAGGAGCTGTAATACCACCTCCTTTTCCTAAGCAACGGCCCCATATGATGGGCATGTTTATTAATTAAAATTCCTGCTAATGTTCCTGGAAATGTTGCCTGATTAAACTTTTTCTCAGCGTCAGTGAGTTTCTAAGGAATCAAAGGAAACAAAAGCTGCATTTTCCTCATGCCATACTCATTGCAAGGGTCTTCATTCAGCAAAGCGCCTTCCAGCTTGGAGTGTAAGAGCAAGCCCGCTGAAGCTAATAGGATTATTCCAGGCTGGTAAGGCACACGCTTATGTATCTTGCAAACCTTAAATGGGACGTGATATGACTGAAAAATCGCCAGTGAAAGCCTGGTTTGATCAGGTGGCTTATCCAATATAGCCAGACTCAAACACACCCACAGTCCAGTGTGTACTGCAGGGCTGCACGGGGGAGGCATATCCCTCCCATAGGAAGTCGTGCTAGAAAAACTGTGTGCGTCAGCATGCCCTGCAAGGGAATGGCTCTTTTTTGAACCGCGTACAGTGCTTTCCAGAGAAAAGTTAGCTGAGATTATTCTCCAACGCCATGTAATATAAAGAGCTTCGGAATGCTCTTACACACCAGCTGCCCCAAATCCCATTCAGTTCCCTGTATATCCCCCCCCCTCGTCTTCCCCAGCAAGGCACCTTTCCAGATAGACCGAAAACATTGTGGAGAAGCTCTCCAGAACAAATCAAATTGCAGACCTGTAGCACGCTCACCTCATAGCAGAGAATTCAGAAAGAGATGCTGTTCCTAAATAAAAGGAAGCCTGGAGCAATGTAAGCGGCGAGCTCAGGCCCTGCAGCGCTATTCCCTGAGCTCCGATCCCGCCAGCAGTCTCCTGCTGTGGCTCGGCACAAGCAGACGAGGATGTGGCTGTGATGGCTCTAATGAATGGCCTGGGGCTAAAGGAAGTTTTGCCGATGATTCATTAGCACACTTCTCTAAGTCAAGCGAGGCGCGTGAGAAGTGCTGTACTTCGCGCTGAGGTTCTCTGCAGCCCTACTGGTCAGTATAAGGTCCGACAGCAATTCAAACTGGAGAAAGGAACTGGATTCTGGTTTTCCAGAAAAAAAAAAAAAATCCAATATTGGGAATGTCCTCATTCTATCTTTTCCATTCTTTTAAAGACATTTTCCATGCCCTGTGCTCAGCTCTGCCAAAAAGGTGTTGGCAACATAGATATCCAACTGGACAATTAGCTTACCATTAATATCCTTCTTAATTTGATAATTCTGTGGTTTTTTAATGCCAGTTCTATTGTTTCCAAGCAAGGACTAAAACATGCTCTCAGATATTTCCATAAAGAGCATTGGAGGTATAAGATTTACACACCATTGTATTCAGTATGCTTAGGAAACAGATAATCCTATTCATCTAGCTTTGCCTTATCAATTTAAATAGGTTCTCACATACCAGGTGTCTTCAGTGTTTCAGTATTGAAATTGCAGAGTACATACATTATTAATGCTTCTAGGAATAGACATAGCACTTCATAAAATACAAGCAGTAAGATTTCAAGGCAGTGGTACAACTTGCTTTTAACAGTAGTGAAAAACCATATCCAGGAACCTAAAACAGCTTAATGCTCTACTGAATAGAGAAAATAGCAAGCTAAGCTATATAGAATATGGCACTATCCCAAGCCACACCTGAATAAAGAGCCAAACATTTTGTAGAAAGATTCTGCAGTTACAGCTAAAGAAAATGTACAGTATCCAGAAGCACGAATCCTCAGTAGGCCATCCTACCTCCTCAATGGGCTTCCAGCTGGGTTACACTGGCTAAATCCCACATTCACAAAGCTTAACTTCTGCCCAGTGGAAGTCCTCTCCAGTGCAAGAGTAAATCTCTCAGAAGTGGAAGGCAGACTTGCTGTTATGCCAATGGAAAGAAGCTGGTGCCTCTTTATAGCACCTTATTAAATCCTCAAAATAATAGGAGTGATGAACTCCAGAGTTCAAGGCAAGCGCATCTCCTACATGATGATCTTTCTAATGACAAGCAACACAGTAATTCACCTGGTATTACAACTCCACCTACCAAGGCCACCAACTGTTGCTTTGCTTTTCCAATACAATTACCTAGAATACAATTACCTTAGACAGCCCTCTTTCCAATTGGGCCAAGAGATTTTTAGAAGTATTGGAGGAGTTGCCTAACAACGTAATTGCCTCAGTCACTCCGCTTGGAAGACAGGGCTAAAAAAAATCAGGACTAAAGAAATAAACACCAGTTACCTGAGAGCCCACCGACAACCATCTCCTCCTCCTACAAATCAACCTACCATCCTTTCATCATCTACTAACAGACACACACACGCGTACACACACACATTCGCTTCTACCAGAATTTTTGTTCTTCAGTCATGCCTTTTCATTGCTGTTAATAACATGAAACCTTCTATTTGTTCCTAACTTGGAATACAAAAACTTCTGAAGGTAAAAAATACTTGCTTCTCCAGAACACCAAAATATATTTGAAATGAGCAATAGAAAAAATTAAAATGTACCCATTTAGCAAATGCTAACTGTGGCAGCTCTCTCTTATGGAAGAGAGGAAAGCATATGAGCAAAGTAAGCGAAGGGTTTACTGATTATCTTTTTTGCAATTGTATCTGGGGTTGGGTAAAAAAAAAAATGCTGAGGGGGTTGGGAGGGATGAAAAATGAGATGTTAAAAAAAAAAAAAAAAGGTAGGTGCATTACTTACCTGTATTACAGCAAATAAGACAGGGAATGATTAAGTGGGAAAAAGTGATCAAGAGAAGCCTCTGTTAGGGTTGCAGAAGAAGCTGCACAGGGCCTGAACTTGGACAACAGCTCTGAACAATGAGAAACGAACTAAAGGACACCAGAGGAGCCTCCAAAGGGATCTCATGTTGATATGAAGGAATGGATGCTCTGTGTAGGAGGTTACCCTCACTATCCAAACCAGCTCCTTAAGTATTTTTAGAAAGAAAGTCCAATCCCTCCCTTTCCCCCCCCTTCACTTCCAATGTCACTTTTACTTTCCCTAAGCTGAAACGAGTCCTCAAGCATTGCCACCCTCTCAGGAAAGTGGACTGCTCTGTTCAAGTTCCTAGCATTGCTCTAAGCCATGAAGAAGGAGCCAGGGCTTTGTTGCCTGGCAACTCAAAATAATAATATAATAATAAGACTCACAGGGTAAAAATTTCCAAAGCACCTATCTGCCTTAGGTGCTCAAGATCCATTTCTGGAAGCTGCTCAGGAGTTTAACTTCTACTGAAGGTTCCCATTTGACTTAAGATGGCCTTTAAAAATTGCTTTCTAATTTCGGGTAGTGTTTGAAACATGGGCTTTGGGCTAGCATGGAAAAATAACTAGGAATACAGTAGGATTTTCTAAAGCACCTGACTCACTTCTGTGCTTCCATATACCCCTTCAGCCATCTATCTGCATGCTTTATCTATAGATCTTTTTCACCTGACTCCTTACCGGCAAAGTCACACCTGTAAACTGTATCCCCTTGTCCTGAGAGCTGAACAGAGACAATCCGTACAGCAAACTTTGGTTTGATTTGTTGTTGTTGTTGTTGTTTGTTTTTGCTTTTGTTTTGGGATGAAAGCGAATGTTTAAGGCAGCTGAATAGAGTCTATTCTGACATGCCAACATATGACAGCTGGCTCCAGGTAAAACAATCCATCAGGTCCTTGTTTGTGCCCATTTGCAGGGATTGAAGAGACAGTGATGGGTTTCCAAAACGCAGCATGTGGCTTTAAAGCCATGAAATCTACTCCCCTGCTGTACACTGAGAGGGCTGCAAGCATGCAGATACGTCAATTATTTTCCTTGACCGGCTTGTGAAACAAACCTTAATCCCTGAAACACTCTGACACTGTACCTACATGGTTCCCGCTACAGAGAGAACAGCTAGGAACATACTGTATATATTACCTTCCTACGCACCAGTTTATTTATAGCGTAATTGGCAGAGCGCAGCTATTGCAAGAATGAAAACGAAGAGTACACATCAGTTTCTCCTCCCCAGCACAAAGATCTCTTTCCATCTACGGACGTATCTGCGATACTGATTAAGTCAGCTAGGACAATCCGCTCAAGTTAGCAGGCAGCAGGTCCCATTTGGGCATCACAGTAGCAAGGAAGATGCTCTGAATGGCATATACTAGGCCAAGAGCAGGTACCTGTGTCCCATACAGAAATACCTGAGACCAAAGAGAACACCTAAGTGTCTGATGTTCCCCCGTTCCCTGCCCACTCGGGAACTAGGAAACATTTAAACCTTGCTTTCTCCAATTTACCCACTTCACTCCTCCCTAAGACTTGACCTAGCAAGCTAAAGAAAAAGCCACGTGCTTTAGCCAGCTCTGTTAATACCTGCTTTAGTTTAAAAATGGTTTATCTCAGAATCTGAGAACAAGCTGGCTACATACATACATTACAATGGATGGCAAGAGCAGACAGCTAGATACAAACTGCTGTGGACTTCCCACTGCCTGCCAATGCAGACAAGTTATGGAAGGGCAGGAACTAAACAGGTAAGAATTCTTTTTCAATATACATAACATGGTCCTGTGCTTCTCACGTAGTTTTTAAGAGGGACTTAGCTCTCAAATTTAGGTCTACATCTCCAAAATTTTCCCAAAGGCAAAGGGGCTGGACACAGTCATGAGCGTTTAATTAACAATGGGGCGGGGGGACAAAAAAAACCAACAATATAATGCCAAGGTTTGCCTAGCGTTCATGAAAGTACCCAGTTCTAGCTAATTTTCCTTCTTTCTTGCTAAAGCTGATAAACACATAACAATGCACCATAAAAATGAGCAAATCTCCTTCCCTATCCAGACTGGCATCTACATGCAGCTGCAAAGATAGATAGAGAGAAGGCTTAGACCCAGCTGGCAGAAATGTCAGGTCTTTCAGCTCTATATCTCTATTATATCAAATACAAACAGCATCAGCTTCTAGCTGTGCCAGTCCTTGGAAAATGCAAGTATTTGGATGTGGAAGAGAGATTGGATAAATCTAAGCCTGGACATGGCTGGAGAAATTACAAGGAAGCAGGGTGAAAGGAAGAGCCAGAAATAACTTTAAAAGGCTTCCTTTCACTATGTAACACCAGCTCTCACATTTATCTCTCCTGTTACACATGCTTGATCTCAAAATCACTGGAAGCTGCTTTCCAGCTTCTTTATTGATGGGCCCTTCTCCCACCTACAGAGGACCAAGATTTTGTACCCACCCTCAAACAGAGGCTGGGCAAGATCATCTGCCCACTTATCTGAGATTAGCTTAAAAACAACGGCCTGCGTGCTGCTGCTTTCTTTGCAGCTGCTGGAACCAACACCTTCCTACAGCAAATGTCCCCCAACACCGGTCAGGGTGAACAATTTGGGAAGAACTGAGCTTTTTTTTTTTTTTTTTTAACCCTCTGTAAATAGGGTAGGACAAGTCTTCCAGGAATTGCTGTTCCCTCGGAAGGATCACACGATCAGAGCAGGGATGTCACCTAGAGAAGCTGGCACTAATTCTTGGTGCACCGGCTGTTGTTAGGACAGAGACTTGCTGTAAACATAAAAGTTTACTTGGAAGTAGGCTAATACCTATAAACTCCCTGCTGAAGCTAGCTAGAAAGATCACTATCTTCAGCATGCTCGAGAAAAAAGGAACCGTTCATTTCAGAGCTCTCTCAAACTTAGAATTAAGAGCTAAAAAAATAGGCTATCCCCACATCCAAATCCTTAAAGATGAGCTGAGAGAAGGAGCAAAATAGAGAATAGTATTCACATGGAGCTTCTGTCTGTATAGTCAGAGTATGATGGTGCTGTTAGGAGGGTACAGGTAGATTGGAAAGTACTTATTTTTCCATCCAGCCTGAAACTAGAAAGGCTTCATTTTCTGATACCCTGAATAGAGCTACGAACAAAATAAAAACATGATTTCACAAGCAAATTTTTGTTTTTCAATATGTAGTTTCTCTCAGTTCCAAACTTTGACGTCATCTATGTAACGAAAAGCCGCAGTCCGCACATTTGCACATACATGTCCGCACACCCTTCACCTCCCAGGACAGAACATGGAAAGCCCGGGAATCCTGATTTCAGGGATGATTTTGCCTGCTTCAGCATGGGCCAACAGATCTCAAATCCCCACACTGCCAGAACCAAAGATCCAAGAAATGTGATTATTTATCAGGCTCATGGGAGCCCTAGCAACCCCCAGAACCAACCCCCTAAGTTCTGCCTGACTTCGGGAACCCCAATGCTCGGGAAGCTATTGTGAGTGGCTTCCACAGAGCTACTGAGCCTGGAGGATTCAGCCAGTTTGTCAGGAAATGGGTCTGGAAATGAAAACGACAATTGCTGTAAAATTTGGTTTTATAAAACCAAACACTGTGAGGCTTTGGCAGTGATTCTCCCAACCAGCTCTAGATCTCATCTCGGAGGGTGTGTTGCTGGGACCAAGCAGTTTACTTTCAGTTGTCTTCTAATGGCTGTGAAGAGCAGTCTTCTCAGCACAAAAAGTCTCAGGAAGACTGCCACTGCTTGGACTCAGTTCAAAGCCTCCAAGAGTACAGAAACTCGGCTTTCTCCTACATATGGTCTTTCCAGATTGCAGAAAGGCATGTTCCTCAAATAGCGTATGGGAAGTTGCTCATCTGCTGCCAAAGGTATTCTGTAAATTAGCAGTGAGCATCACTTCTCAGATAAGCTTAGTGCCAGAGCAGTGGGAAACTGCTCGCAGAGCAACTGGGTGTTGGTCCAAATGCCTTTTCTCAAATGACTGAGGCCATCAATTTTCTATCATTTCCTCTCAATGTTAATTTAAACAATGAAAACTTAGATGCTGTAATAAGTTGTTCTGTGTTCCTCCAACTAAACCAGGACCAAGTGATAGACAGTAAAGGATTGCTGTACTTTGCCATACAATCACAAACAAGCAAATGAACAAAAAGACTCTGGAAAGTCATATTGATCTATGAAGTTGCTTAAAGAGCTTCAGGGCAACTTTATCAAAACAATGTTATCAACAGAAGTTCTTTCTGAGCCCAAACTTGTCCACAGAATTCTAAGTCCTCAGAGAAAAGCAATGTCTGCCAAACAGCAAGCAACAGATCCCATTCACATAACCCTCTGGGACTGTCATCTGTGTTTTTGTTGCTTGCAAAACAGGATGGACACATTTTTCTGTTTTCTAGGTTAAGCATTTGACAAACCATTTATCAGTGGAGATGTCCTCATCTACATTCTTCAATATGACCAGATGCTACCTGTCATGCCTTCCTGAAATAGAGCAATTCCAAAATAGAAATTTCCAATGTGAAATCCCAGTTGCAGTCTTTCCAGTTGGGGTTAATTCAAACTGACTCCTGGTCTGAGAAATCTTACGAATTTTCATCCTGTTCTGTAGGACACTCCACTGAAAATCCAGAGCAGTATTCTCTAGGTAAACAACCAAATTCACTCAAACTGACATTAGGCACTGGACCCCTGGCAAACAGCTGTATTTTAAAATAGGGAAGTTTCACTTTACGCTAACTTCTTCTTCAGCAGGTCATTGCCAGTTCAGTGTGACAGCCAAGATTAAGGAAACACAGCATCCCCCTCCCCAGAAGGGTCCCAAAGAAGCATTTCTAGAGAAATGCAATGAAACAAAACCAAAACAGAAAAACTCAAACCAAACCTCGCAGTGTTTGCAAAACGGACTAGCCCGCCACCATTTAATGGATAAATAGGTACCAACCTACTGATCTGTAAATATACAAAAGCTTTTCTTAAAAAGAAAAAAATAATCCTCTGTACTTACACACCTCTAGTTGATCCCTACCCCTAGGGGATTAAACACATTTCTCTCTCAGTTACAGCATCATGGTCTCACAATGGAAAGGAATTTAACAACAAATTCAGAATTCACATTGTCCCAGGCCAATGGTAGAAGCTATCCTGTAAGCAAGTGGTGTAAAACTGGAATTACATCCAAGAAGACAGTTATTGATAGTAGACAAGCCAGTTACTTGAGCAGGTGATTAAGGAGGTTGACAAGTATTCTTGTTCATCCTTCTCATATTTTCAAAACTTATCTGAAAGATACAGACTTTCCTTCACATCTATACTTGTAAATGCCTTTCCTCATTATCTGGAAGTTAAAGGATCTCACGTACTTAATATCATTCAAAACAAAGCCTTTCTGCAATACATACATGTACACACACACACACACACACACACAGTTAAAGGGCAGCCTTTGAATTAGCAACTTTCTCCTCTGATAAAACTGCAAGGCTCACAGGACACATTCATCTCTACTGAATCCAAATTCAACCTCCCAGTCCAAGAATTGTCAGGGTGAAGAGTAAGACTTAAGCTAAGAGTAAGTCTTGAGAAGCTTTAAACATCCCTAACTTCACCTCTAGGCAAGAGGAGGTCTCTACCTTGGTGTGACACTAAGACCTATTTTGGGAAACATTGAAAGACCCCTCTCCTATTCTTTGGAAACGTCCCTGTTGCAACTGTTTTTGAGGCTTCATTCAGTTACTTCAAAAGCCAAACTTTAAACTGTGCTGTGTTTGAAGATATCAACATTTTACACCATTGACCTTTCATTCCCTTTTTTTCTCAGTATTAAATGGTTCTCAATCAGATTTAAATTTACTTCCAACGTCATCTAGACTAACAAAATTAGCTGCCATTGCCTTAACTTCATATTCAAGCACGAAGCTATTTTAATAAATGTCAACGAGCAAATTAAATATTTGAATTTTGATGTTCGTCTCCAGAAGCATAAGAGATTTAATGCTCATCGAAGGAAAACCATGATTAACATTCAGGTCAGACCCAACCAACAAAACCTGCTAACTGTTCAGGGCTTACACATTCCCAGTGACTTTTGGAAGCGCTAGTCATAAGATCTGTTTGCATATAAACACATGTGACAAAACTGACAAGCCAATCGTGTATAATTTAAATATTTGCAGATTACTACAACATGCTTATCACTGGCAGAATTCGTGACATGGATGCTGTTACTATGGGAGCTAGATTGATGTTTCCTGATAATGCAGGATGCATTTGCCCTACCGCGCAGGTTAAAGTAGGCATGAGATCGCTTTGTAGTAGTCAAATGTATTTCATTTGGCTGTGGTCAAATTCTGTTCAGGACATGGAAGAAAACAAGGCCTGCTCTTAGCCTGCCTTTTCTCCCCACACAGGTCCTGCAATGGTTTGTAGTTGCTCAGATACTTCTCTGGTATCTGCCAAGTGGCAACACATCCTATCCACCAGGCATCTTTGGCAGGTCTGCTCATGGTACTCCTGGCTTACCCAAACCCTTTGACATCTGGCATTGCACTTACAGACTAACTGTGTATAGGAACAGGGCCTGTCCTGGGGTTTCAGGTAGCCCACAGCCAGGGCAGGCAGAGTGCGGGTTGCTGACAGGGAAGAAGGCAGCTACCCGGATCAGTGGCGCTGGCCCATGGCATCCAGCCTTCTCATTGTATGCAATATGATGCAGACACATCAGGGAGGACTACTATTATAGCAGTGCAGCCGACGCAGCAGGATGAAGGGATTCAGCAGGACTCTGGCAGAGCCAGGACTGCAGTCTTGACTTCCTCAGACCTGCCCAAAGGGCCAGCATTTCTGTGAGCAGGGCTCTGATAGTTTGGAAGGGCATGAATGGATAAACGCAGGACAACAGGACATGGAAGGAAATCATGTTTGGGGTGGAGTTTATAACATGTTGTATACACAGACCTCACTAAATGAGCAGCCCTTCTACTGCATTCTGTTACCCCTTCCACATTAATCAGCAACATCCAGTGTCAAGACAAAAAGATGTAGACTTGATCAGATCCTTGACTGTCGTTGACAGGAGACTCCAAACAAGTGCTGTCCTGAAACAAGGCAAAACAAGGATGTGACTGATACTGTAAACAAATAAGAGATGGGGCACTGAATTATATTTGTGAAGAAGTTAACAGGCAAAAAGAAATCAGTTTTACCTGGAATCCTCCATGATCAAGGCACATAAAGGACAGTCGTTCACACTGTTAATAATATTGTAAACCGAAAGCAAAAACTTAATTAAAGGAAAACCTGAGCACAAGATGAGTGCTGGCATCCAGCATGCTGTCATGAAAGTTACAGGAAACATTGACAGGGAAGTAGAGAATAATTTTTTTCCTTTTTTCCCTCTGTGCTTCTGCACGGCCTTTGCTTGTTTTTTTTTCTTTCCCTTTAATTAAATTATCCTTATCTCAACCCGTGAGCCTTTTTTCTTTCCATCATACTTTCTTCTCCTCCTCTTCCTTTGAGGAGGGGCAGTGAGAGAGCGGCTGTGGTGGAGGTCAGCTGCCCAGCTGGGTAAAACCACCACAATGGTACAGCAAACATTTGCTTTCCATCCTCAGATAATCCTACCAATGTGTCACTGAATTCAGTGCACCAGAAAATTCTAATTTCCCATTAGAGCTAATATTGTGGGCTCTGGGGTCAACTTGTGCTCTCTGTTAAGAGACCGTAAATTCAAAGATTTCACTGAAGTCATCTCAGATTTATGAAAGTGCATTTGGCCTTGTGACTCCCTGAACTTTATGCCAATTGAGATAATTTTGTGCGTTAAATAAAAATAGAGAAGCCAGGTTACGATCATTTCAACACCAATTTATTTGAAAAGAAGCCCTGAAAAGAAGTCTTCGGAGAAAACTACTATTAAGACAGCATTAAGGGAGCTGAGAAATGAAGAAGAAAATAAAGAGTTGGAGGATGCTCAATTAAAGAACAAGACAATCCGAATATAAGCTTTGTTACGAGGTGCCACTGATGGAAACAATGGGATCTAACTGGTAGGGAAGGCCTTCTGAAAAAAGTGTGGAATAGCAGAACCAGAAAACAGGCAACTTCTTTCACTATGAACTTTAATTCACTGTGTAGAGTTTTAATTGAGGTGCAAAGTTAAGTAAAAGGAACATTGCCACCTAACCTCCCAGAATGAGAAGTGTTCCAGTGTTTCAACCTCAGAAATAAGAGCAGGCTGGTTAAGGTTAAAAGCAACAGAAAACGAAGAAATAAAATGGAGAAAACATGTGATGTCTCATGTCCTGTGTCTGAAATCTACCTCATCTACCCCATCCGAGTGCTGCCACAAATAGACCCTAACACACTTCTTTTCCTCCAGAAACAGAGCACGTGAAAAAACACAGGATTATCACAGAGGAAATACTAGGTTGGTTTCAGTTCAGTCTCCAGCCTTTTACCAGCTCCTGATTTTACACCATGTGACTGCCAGGGAAGTCACGTTCATTCCCTGCTTCCTGTGCCAGAAATTGGGAGCTGCTAGATGGCACTGCCAGGATCCATGCATTTAGGGTTCAGAAGCAGGAACTGCTGAATTCCCACCGACTGCAGGGACCCCGGGATACATGTACTCTTGCAGTGGTTCCCTGCCCAGCCACTGCATACCCTCTAGCTATTGCAATAACTAAGGCAGTAGACCCCATCAGCAGGTTGGCTACCTAATCTGAGAGTTGTAAAATAACGCAAAGCCCCTTTTATCACCTTGTCTTTAACTGGCTGTATTGAGCTGGATCCCAGCTTAAAACTATAAGGAATCAGAAGGCCACACTAAAGGATGTAGTTATGGGGAATCGAACTTCAGCATCCTTCCCAGAAACTAAGTTATAAAGAGAACATCTCAAAGTTTTCCCATTTTGAGTGAACAAAACACATTGCAAAGCTCTTTCCCATCTAATTTGTATGGCGTTGCATTTAAGATTGCTTGAAACTCATGTGTCTTTTCAAATGAAGCAAACACATCAGCTGCTGGGAAATCTCACAATGGCCTGTCTATTTTTACTTTTAGTATCCTAACTAATTTAAAACACCATCATTCATAATAGCATGTTATTCAAATCTTAGCAAGAACAACCCCTTCAGAGGCCAGTATTTGGTAAGATTCTGTCATATCCAATTCAGTTTAATTGAACAACAATAATGATTGCTTCCAGGACCTGGGATAGAACTGGAAGGTATTTGAAATGGAGCTCAGGATCCTGACTGCTTGCATTTGTTACCAAATAACTATCATCTACCTACAGTTGGTTTATTTTTTAAATTCGTAATAATAAGTTTGCATCTGAATATTTTCTTGCCAGAGGGAAGTATCCCTGGGCAGCACGTTTAATACAATTGAGTTTGTTGATTTGTGATTTGTTATTCTCCTTCTTTGTGTTCTGTGCTTCTCTGCCTGCTGATGCATTACCTCCCTGTGGGCAATGCCCACTGAGTACATAAAGCTGTGATTCAAGGTACTTGATAAATGTTAGTTTGATCCCAGGATATTTGGTTGAAACACCTGCCACATGAAAATAATTTGCATCTTTTTCTGCTGCCAGAAAAAGATCTGTTACTGTGGAAGCTGAAGTGAAGCCAAACTAGATATATCCAGCTCAACTTAGGAACAGAAAGATAGAATAAGTTTAAAACAGTATCTGCTCTTTTTTTTTTATTGAGAACAACAAAAATTTGGACCTACTTTTCCTGAGTCCTTCTTAGTACTCTATATGTTCCAGGTGCAGCCAGCAACAGACCCATTCAATGTGTTGCAGTACAGTTTGGCAGGGTACTCGCTCACGTCAAGACGAGTTGCGGAACTGGTATCAGTCCTTTCTAACTTTATCAGCTTGTGAAATAATCCTAAACAATCCAGGGGAGTGGGAAATTTACTACTTTGGGATATCAGAGTGAGGAGAACAAAAGTGAAAAAATATTCTTAAGGGATCAATCCTATTACGGCAGTGCTGTGGTCAAGGGGCTGAATTTTAAAACTAAGAGCCTACAGATGCTGAGAGGATGCTAAATAGGAACTTCAAAGGCACTGGTAAACCTAATTCAAACTGGTCTCAGCCTTCTGACAGAGTCAGAAAATCCCACCCCCAAAAGACCTCATAGTCTCACTAAGATACAGAACGAAAAGGTTGACGAGTTGTGCCAGTGCTGTGCCAGGAACCCAGACACAAAGATTTTGGGGGCCATATTTAGGGTATTCAGGCACTGAACTACCAGTTCCTTTGCACTAAAGGATTTGCCAGGTTCCCAGAGGAACTATATAGTGGAGTAACCAGGTGCCACATCTTCTCAAACCCAAACCAGTGCTTCCTCCAAGCTTTTGGACAAGTCTTTGGAGCTTGCATGATGCCCATGTGCCTACGTACAAACAATCTGTACCAGGTATCCTCCCCATACGCCATGGAAGCAAACCTTTCATGAGATGGCTGGTATTTTCCCCAAACACAATGACTATCTGTATCACATGCTACTCATTTGAAGAGTTTAAGAGGGTTTCTGGTCTCCAGAGTGAATTAGCTGTGAATTAAATACAGAGATGAAAACATGGAACGCGCTAATGTTGTGCTGCAGGTAATAGAATTTTCTTTGAGGGATTAAATACAGCAATACAGCATTTGTATGTACTACTAGCTCGCTTTTTTTTCAGGTTTTCACTCTTTCATCCAGCTCTGTCAAGGAGAAAATTCTTAACGTTTGGCACTTCGCATAGGTCAGCATTTACCGATTTTCTAAGGCAAAGTCAATGGATTTGTTTCCTTCCATTTATCTGAAATACTGTCTGCTGTATGTTTGTCAGTTCAGTCTTTAAAAAAAAAAAAGAAGAAGAAGAAGAAAAAAACCATAGTTCTCCACACCAAAGAATTGTACTCTCATTACAATAAATGAATTAGGAAAAGACTAGAGCTAGGGGATAGATCCTAGATAATTTGGGGATATTTTTATTTACCATTTCTGAGATTAACTCAGATGGGATGTAAATGCATGAGTTTCCACGTGCAGCACTTTAGCTATAGGTCTCTTTACTCAGCAGATTTCTGTGCTAAGATTATGTAATTCTCAAACATCTACTGAAAGAGCTGAACAGGGTCCAGCGCTCACGATGAAACACTAACACCTGACAAAATATTGCTGCTGGGTGCCATTGTAGAAGAGTCAAGCCTTTTGATCAAGGGCCTTCAAACACTAAGGGTCTTTCTTTGTTGCAATGTATTGATGAGAAGACCAAATACTTCTGGTAAAACTACTCCCGGTACGGGGCAGTAAAAATATTATGGTCCTGGGCTACATCTTTAATTCACAGTTCTTCTTCTCACAGTGGGATCCATGTGACTGTAAAGAAGTATTTGCAAATATTCTGCATAACACAATAGCCATTCTCTCGACATCTTTGGTCGCTGCCTAGGATCTGTTTTTCAAAGGATCGAATTTCCTCAAATTCCTGCAAGTGCTCCTGAAGGCAGAAGTTCCCTAAAGGTGGCCTGGGCATCACTTGGAGCGTAAGACAAACCTCACGATGTAGGGCAATCTCACCAGCGTAAGCAGCTACCACCATGCAGGTGTCCACCAGCCCTGATAATAGACTGTGCAGCCACTTCCAAAGAACCAAACCACACGAGCCATCCAGAACAAAAACCCCACAGTTGTACCTCCCCTCTGCCGTGCCACCAGACAACTGNCTTGGCAGAAAGAGTACATTTATCACTGGATAATTATATTCTTCACCCACCAAAATCATGTCAAGCTTTTAGGACTGAGCAAAGTCACTGTAGGCATCACCATCAGCAACAGGGGCAATACCAACACTGGCAGCAGCACATACCAGAGCAGGATGCAGCTCTGCAAACCACACGAGTCATCCAGAACAAAAACACCATAGTTGTACTCTGCCGTGCCACCAGACAACTGCCAGACCATAGCACTGAGGAGGGTCACACACTGAAAATGGCAAACATTTATAGCCTGCCAGAATGTGCTTCAGGCACAAAGAGGGATTAAAAGATGTCTCCTTCCCCTGAAAGTTTCTCAAGTATCGTTGATCTGCTAAACATGCTGTTTTTAGCTCACTTCAAAACACCAACATTCCTTAAAGTATTAGAAGACTACAAACAATCTTTATGGTATGACACCGCAATAGACATAGGGGCTGTTATCAGACTTGCATGAACTTGTTCACCTGGAGAGCTGGAAATAACAATCCAAGCAGGACAGCACAGACATTTCCTCTCCAAAAAGGCAGAAAAAGTCTTCTATTTCAGAAACTTTCAAGAAAAACAAAGTACTTAAGAAAATGCAGGTACTTTGGTTTAAAGACTAATGCTCATGTTTGTGGTAAAGAAAAACAAGGGGAAATTACAGTAACTGTGGGATTTCTTCATGTCTCAGGACCTTTGAATATTTATTGCCACTGAACTGCAAAACGCTAGTGGCCAAAAACTAGACCTTTCAATTTGAACACTTAAATTGTAGCTAATGCCTACTCTGAGGTTGCCCCCATCCACAAAGCTTTCCAAAAGCCACCAATATATCACTCCATATACCCATTACAGATGGCAGCACTGTTTAATTGGTTCTCAGTTTGCATTACCTTATGTAAAAAAAACCTCCACTAGCCCACTATGGATTTCCAGCCTTAATGTACTCAGCAAGATCACCCTGATTGGGAAAAGGGGAGAGCATGTCACCAGGTGTGGGACTGGGAGGCTGCAAGGAGAGCAGGCAGCAGCTGATAGCCAGCACCTGAATAGCTAACAGCCAAACTGCAGGCATGAGTGAAGAAGACAAACAACTGCCTAACTGCTTGTTAAAAACCCAGGATGTCCTGGAAAACTCCTGGACTGGAATAAATGACCGGCCCTGAAAGGGCTCTGTGGGCAAATCAGATTTACCTACAGATATTTAATTTTCCTCATCCAGCAGACCTGAGAATTTTAGGACCAAATAGGGAAAAAGCAAGAAGATGACTGAAGCCAAGGAGAAAACATTACAGATGGAAAATGGAAAAAAGATGAAAGTACAAGAAAATGCTTGACACAAAGCTCAATTGGAAGCAAGGAATTTTTTGAACAGAAGGGACATGAATCCCATCCAGCACAGGATGCCTTCTCTTCCCCTCTCCGCTGTACGTATACCCAAATCTGCCTCAAAGATGGGTCAGTGTATGTGTCAGGGGGGCTCCTGACACCTTCTGGTTACCACCTCCAGAGGATCGTGACCTCTCTAACTCTGCTGTATACCAACACACAATGCATGACAAGATCCACCCCTGCAAGATGTTGGCCAAGTTTCCCCTCTTCCAACTAAATGCCATAATAACAGGCCGTAGAAATCTGATTTCCCCAGTCTGTTCAATGGCCATTCAAAGTGAAACAGGCACACATCTGGTTAGGATATTAGTGTGGGATGCAATTGGCTCAAATTTATATCGCAGGCTGAGCCAGAACTGGAACTGAACCCACATTTCCCTATCCCTACAAGTTCTCCAGGCCTTGGACATGCACCTGTTTCAGAACAAATCCCCCTTTTCTAGCCCCACCAGAAAGTATCCCCCCCACTTCTTCCCCAAACTAGGAAATATTTCCTCCAAACACTTTTGTCCCCACAAAATATACATCTATCAAGAAAGTATTGTTTGTTTGTTCCTGAGCAGAAAGATTCCCAGCGATACAATCCAGTCTGTCCAACTATTAGGTTTACTTTATCCTGTCTTCTCATCTACTTCATACTGCTGATTTCTGGAAGTCTCACTGCCGGTATTTCCTGCTTCCAGATGGTCACTAAATAGCACACAAACAAAATAACCCTTGAATTTTCACATTTTCATCTCCAGCAACTATTTATCCTCTGTACCAAACGCATCTTTGATTACATTCTCTGTGGGACAATAAAATTATTGCCACTTATTAAAATCTGATGATGTACACAGGGACAAAAAATACAATCGCACAGCATATCTGTTCAAAAACAGTGACAAACTCATCTGTGGTGACTTTCAAATGGAGAGAACTTAATTCCTGAAGGCAGAAAACAGGTCTGTCCATAGGCTGCTATTAAGAGTGCTGTGCCTTGTACCAAGCTGTCTTTTTAAGAGTGGTAGGCTAGCCCACTGAATATGATCTTTGCCCATAAACTTTTTTTTTTGTTGTTAAATCGTGCTCCATCTGGAGCAATAAATTTCTCTTGCCTCAAACATTAAACCTTCTTTAATCCTAAAGACTAAACAACAGGTGGTAGATTATTTTTCAGAATTAACAGCCAACTGCTAGAGCAATTCTCAGCCCAATTACTTTGGTTTGAGGTTTACATTTCATAGCTTAATGGCAGCCTACATTTCTTAACAGTAGAAACCAAAGTCAATCCTACAAGACATGTGTCCCCATTTCCCCAGTCCCTGCAAAATGAAAAAAAACTTCATAGTCCTTCTTTTAAAGCAAAATACACTTCCTGGCATTAAAACCCTGAGCACAGTAGTACTGCTACTGCAAAACATAGGAAAGATTTTCAAAAGCATTCTGAATTTTCCTAATGTTTTCTCCCACTGAGCATCAGAACAGAAATCACCCTTGTACTAAAAGGGGACAAGTTTAGACCAGCACTCAGTATAGATAGTACATTATTTTTCTGCCTAGCAGAACATACAAAATGTGAAAAACTTTGCCTGTGTCAAGTTGACATGAATACTGAAAATGCAAAAACACACCCTGAACAGTGTCAGCTCAATTCAGTTTAGTGCTTCAGATGATTCAAATTGTTTGTTCTAAAGGTGATCAGTAAACAAAATAAAAATCACCCAAGTAACACATGCTTTTAAAAATTGTTTCATGCTACACAACAGGAACTTTTCATTCAACATCATGTCATGAAAACCTAGACTTTTTTTCCTTTTTTTTTTAAGTTGACTTCTTGAAAACAGGCCTTCGTCCCCAGACTTCCCATTTCAACAAGCCGGCATTTTCTGATTAAAAATATTTTCTCAAGAAAATCCTGACAAGTTCTAATGCTAAGTGCTTCTGAAAAATTCCAGCCTCGAATGATTTAAACCATTATCCTCGAGTTGTATAGGTGTGTATTTTTAGAAGCAGCAGTTTTTACATGGATGGCCATTACGGGTGCTGCCATGGGAACAGGCTAGCAGCAGGCTATCATTAGGTACTCAGGAGTCCCGACAGCAGCTAAGCCATGGGCATCTCCCTGCTTTCATACACCCTCACATACCTGATTTTTAGGTGACCTGTTTAAGGTAGTTGCCTCCTTGGTCCCCACCGAGAGCAGGCACTTCTGGAGGGCAATTCACGTAATCTGTCAAACACTGATCTCACGACGGGGCTATTCAGGCTCCTCCGCATCAGCTAGAGAAGGAGGGCAGCTGCTGGGTTCGGACGAAACGCTGCAGCACCTCCGCAGCTCACCCAGAGAACGCGGATCCTGGTGCGGGCAATCAGCAGAACTATCAAATGAAGGCCAACGCCATCTCTTGCAGACTAGTTGCCCCCATAGCTAGTTAGGTGGCAAGGGGCTGCTTGAAAAGTGCTCATCTGAGACTAAAGCGAAGATAAAAGTTGCTGCGGAGAGCCTAGGTTATCTAAGGCCCAAGTTTTCAGCCAATGCTACTTTGCAAAGAGGGCCTCCCTTCAACTTCAGTTAAATCTACCTCCAGTCTACCACTGGAAATAGAGAGAACCATCTGTCTTGTAAAGTTCACCTCCAGACATACAGCTTTCTTTTAAGTATATTTAGACGTGAAAATAATTAAGGCATCGCTATATATTGAGTGTGTTAATTGAAAAATCAGAGACTATGCACTTAACTTTAATTAGCAACTGTTCAGTATTTACTCAGGAGCTTGTCATGCTAGATCCTGCTGCCAATGATATTTTGCCATGTGTATTTTTGTGCTGGGTCTGTCTGGGATGGAGTTAGCTTTCCCTGCAGCAGCCCATATAGCATTGTACTCTGCACTTGTAGCTAGAACAGCGCTGGTATCACACCAGTGTTTGGCTACTGCCGAGCAGTGCTGGCACAGCACCAGGACTCTCTCCAGACCCCCCAAAGCCAGTAGGTGGGGGTGGGCAAGAAGTGGGGAGGGGACATGGCCAGGGCAGCTGACCTAAACCAACCAAAGGGATATTCCATACCATGTGGTGTCACACTCAGCAATAAAAGCTGGGAAAGCGAAGGAGAGGGGGGGGCTCTCGTTATGAAGACGTCTGTCCTCCCGAACAACCACTGCGGGTATCGAGGCTCTGCGTCCCAGGACGTGGCCGAACATCGCTCATTGATGGGGAAGTAGAGAATAATTTTTTTTCTTTCTTCCCTCTGTGCTTCTGCACGGCCTTTGCTTGTTTTTTTTTTTTTTTTTTTTTTTTTCTTTTATTAAATTATCCTTATTTCAACCCGTGAGCCTTTTCTTTTTTTTCCTTTCTATCATACTTTCTTCTCTTCCTCTTCTTTGAGGAGGGGCAGTGAGAGAGCGGCTGTGGCGGAGGTCAGCTGCCCGGCAGGGTAAAACCACCACCATTTTCCACGTTGGTTTGAAATAAGGGGAAGATGTGGTGTATTGCACAAGGTCATACATATTAATGCAGAAGGCATAATTTTTGATGTAATTCTAGGGAAGAGCAACAACGAAGGTGCCATGGTTATTTTTGTTCAGCTCAAGCACACGACACACTCCAAGCCCTACTGTGGCTGTTTGCCGAACACATTAAACCTCCCCTCCCTCTCCAGCCTAATGTTCTCAAGCTGCTGCAGCAACAAGCCCCTCTCCAGAGCTGATTCCAGCTCAAACCCACTCAACAAGCTGCAGCTGCTCTGCCCTCCTGGCTTGCTGCACTGGCAGTCCCCAAACCACCCTCCTTTTTGTACCCCTGCCATATGGACAGTGCTCCTGCTCTGCCACACAGGTTATTCAGCGTATCACACTCATCACACACGTGCCCACCCAATTAAGGGACTTACTGAGCTCTTTGGTCACCTGTCTTCGTGTGTGTCTATGCTTTCTACCATATGTCCCCCGTACATAAAGACATATTCACGATAAAAGCCTACCAGCCATTGATCTAATGTTGTGACCACACATGCAGGGAGATGTATGCTTCTCACACTTAGTTCCATCTTCCCGGCTACCTCAATTTTTTGTCTTTCCCTCTCCAGGCATCTTGTGCTCCTGTAGCAAACCCATCTATCACCATTACTCAGGGTTAAGTCATGAGCGCCTCCATTCTTTCAACATTTACTTTAGCAACTCACCTCTAGATTTTACAGCTTTATTGCTTGTTCCTGTGACTATGCAAGGCCCTCATTTCTCCTCTTTTGCTCCAAAGACCCCATCTGATATGGTTTCTATCAGGATTCAGCTGATCGGACCTGCTCCCTGGCAAACTTTCCAAGAAGAGAGATGGAGTGATTTATTCTCCATAGGTGTTCTCACAACAAGGGAGTTCAAGAGATAGCATGTGTGTATTGTTTAGAAACAGAACTGCCACAAAGACGAGATATTTAACACCCATTTCTTCAGAACCTGTGCTTTGTCTGTAACGTTTCTAGACAATAGCAATAAACACTTTAATTTTAACCTTAACAATAATGGAAAGACAACAATGGTGCTAAAAATTGAATACAGACACAAAAACCCACAAGCACAATTTTCAATTAAACTAAGTACCACTTAATTTGTTTTCTTTGATTCTTGACAGCTCAAAACTCAATGGCAGGGAGAAGCCATTCCTGGGTGAACACTTTGAGGTAAATCCAATCTACCGGTTCTTTTTCTTTTTGAAGCATGGTTTTCTCATAGCCAACATCTGCAAGAATGGAATTATTAACTTCTAAAAGGCAGCTCCCATTATCCCCCTTTCTATTCTGGGAGGAGGGTAGGATGAATGTAAATGAAAGATGGTGCTTGCTCGAAATGAAATAATCATAATATCAGAATTTCTACACCCCCAGGGAACGCAAGGAAGATACGCTCCAAATATGCAGAAGCTGAACACGTAGCTGAAAAGGGCACGAAAGGTTTAATCCACGGGAACTTTCAGAACACAGCATTTCAGCAGGTTCTTCTCTGCGTCTCGTTACTGGTGGGGAAGAAATAGCACCTTCCTGGGCTACACATGTACAGCAAGTAGGCAACGCAACCCTGTTTAAAGGAGAAACAGTAGACTGCTAGTGGTGAGAAGACACTGTGAAATACTTGAGCCAAGCTAGTCTGGCCACTCGTATGATTGTTGCTTTAGCTAGCATCTTTGAGCCAGCATGAGGGACATCATCAAGCATTTAACGGATTTAGGCACATTTGTTCCCAAGGGGTTATGGAAGATCTGCCACATGTGTTTATCTATGTGCAATTTTGAAGCGGAAGCTCTAATAAGCCTTCTTAGGGCCCAAATACCTGAAAGATTTGGATGCTTTCACTGCCCTCACAGTAAATAGTCTATTTTGCTATTCACTGCTATTGCCACCTGCACACTTTCAGGTGAGGGCTTGTATTGCCATTATGTGTCTTTATTACCTGGTAGGAGAAAGGCTATTGGACTTATAATTATCCATTACTGGTACCTGGATACATTTCCCCAGGGAAGCTTTCCACTAATTCATACTCTTGTCATGTTTGCTGCATAGCATCTGATGTCGTTTTTCTAAATTAGATAAATAAAATATTTATACTTCGTGACCTTGAAAAGAAATGTAGACCACTAACTCAGAATGAATTTCCTTGAATTCAATAAATATTAATAGAATACAACAAGCACCAGAGCAGAAAACGAACGGCTGATACACCCCTAATGAGTCTGGTGGCATTTATTATTTAAATGACCATTAGAAACACTCTTAGCCTTTTGAGGAATTGAGGCAGGAGTAGTAGACAGATGCTCCTGTATGCAGGAGATTAATCATTCCTTCTGTGCAAAGCAGGACCAATTAATTTATGGGTTTTTTTGTTTGTTTGTTTTTACCTCCCAGTAAAGAAAAGCAAATTCAAATTAAAATCTGAACTTTTTTTTTGGTGTCTAACACGTAGTAGGAAGTTCTGCCGTGGCTCCTGGGTAGAAGACAACATTTCAGAGGTCCCTTCTACCCTCAACCATTCTGTGATCCTGTGATTCCCCACACACACTGCTGTAGCCTTGCTATATAGCTTTGCTAATCCTTGCAAGCAAACCATGTTTCAGAGACTAGAGGACAGACATGCTGTAGAGGAATAAAAAGTCTTGCCACGTGCTTATACTAGAAATAGCAGCTCTGGTCAGGAATGGAAGCTGCTGGGCTTTAGCAGATCTCACGAACAGTGTAACAGATGTCTACAGGACCGGCTTTAAGACTCAAGTTTCATCATTCTGGGATCTGGGTAACGTGTTACCATCACCTGATTAAAAACTATAGATCCACGGTGATACACTCCGAGTATACTCCATAGCAGGCCATCATAAATGTTGAAATAAAAAATGGATGGTGATGTATGCAACTCTTTGTTTCTTATCTACTGCCACTGTTCCCAGCACGAGTTAAAGGAACACTAGAAACCCAGAGCGACCCAGTCCCATCCTCTGGTCAGCTGTCCTTGCCATGACAGAGACCTTCTGTACCAGCACCAAAGGGTTAGCCGAGTCACTTGCTTACAGGGCCTGCATCTCACCTCCCCAAATCAGAAATTAGAAAACATTATCCAGCGTACAACAACAGGTCCAAGGAAAAGGTATCAAGTTAGCATTGGCATAAACAGACCCTGAAGACAGACAAAGGCTTTAAGTTGCACATTGCACATTTTGTGTGAGATTGAACAATCACAGGAGATTTGTCACAATGAAGTTCTGATGCTGGTTTCAATGTAATTGTGATTATTGCCAAGGAAATCTGGAGATGAAGAGAGAAACAAAATAAATCATGTCACGTATCACGCTTACTAGGATACAGGGCAAATAAGGAAAAAAATATCAATGTACCCTATTGATATAATCAGCACTGTTTGGCATCTCAAAAATAACTTTCAAAATGAGAGAATGCTATTTAACAGAAGTTTTTCAAATCAGGCTGAGTGAAAATGGAAACAAAAATTACCTTTTTTTAATATGTAAAGCAACAGCATTAAAGGCTTAGTACCACTTGCTTCTGGTAAATCTTAGTGAAAGATAACAGAAAGCTGGAGCTCTTAGGCATCCTCTTATTAAAGATAAATGCAGCAGAAGAGGCACATTTCTTATCTCTCTTGCTACTGCATGTCCTTAGTTTTAGACCTGGATTTGCTGGCTGTTAAATAAGGGGACCTCTTGCTTCCTAAGCCTCCTAATGGCTTTTGGAGTTTTTTGTTTTTTTTTTTAAATTATTTTTTGTTTTGTTTTGCTTTTTTAAGGTAAAGGTAAGCTTGCAAGATTTTTGTTACAAACTGCAGAGTTTAAAAGCGAGAGCTGCGTTTGGCATAAATCAGCAAAGCAACTCTGATTTCTGCAGAACTATTTCAATGAAGATTAAGCAGGGAAATGACCAAGTGGAGGGTAGGCTGGCAGCACAGGAATAGAAACTGGGGAGAAGATGACATTTAACTTTTAAGGCTGCATTTGTAAAGGTCAGGTCTCTAGACGTCTGTACACTGGTCAAGTTATTTCACAATTGCCTGGATAAAGTCAGATGTTTACTGCAAGGTAGATAGTAATCATCTGCTTGAAAATCACGGGAAAGCTTGCTAGCAGCTGATAAGTCTCTTGTAAAAATCAGATTGCAGCTGAAGCGTCCCTTACCCCCACTCCCCTCCCAACGCCACGAGGGTTCCTGTGAGTTCGGTGTTAAGGAAAGGCACAGGCCTAAACCTTCAGAGACTGAATTAGTGAATTCATCACCAGAGTATGGGTTTGAGATAGACAGCTTGTTGAGGATACCTTCTCAACACTTGCCGTGATACCACAACACATCCATATCTGCAAACAAGAAAATTTTCTGCTATTTAAACACAACACCAGAACCTGGCAGCTTTTGTCACTGTTCATTTGTATGCAAGTCTATATTTCATCACGCATTTACCATTGAACGGGTGTTTACAGTCAATTTACTTCACTGCTTACAATCTCCGCACATTTACAATGAGGAACGCTTTAGGCTTTGTGGCGTTGAGCAGAAATAGGTGTCTTTGTGCTGAATATTTGCACTCTGCACGCTAGCTAGATTCTCCCCAGCAAAGAAGCACTCCGAAGGCTTTGCTATCGACCCCCAAAGACATTAAACAGAAGGCAGTGACATGGCAGAGATCAGAGTGCTGGCGTGGCTTCAAGTCCTGCTCTGCCACTCACCACCTCTGATCTCAGACAAATGATTTAGGATAATGGCAATCCTCAGCTTCCCAGAGATGCTGCGAGAGAAACAGATCCGGTGGTGATTGAAGACCTTGCAGCCACCTACCCAGAGGTGATAGGTCATCTCTGCATCTGCAACTAAGAGCTATTCTGGGGAATATAAGAGCATGAAATGAAAGCATACTCAACAGCTATGTCCTAAACCTAATCTTTTCATTGGATTGAATCACTTTGATATTTTCATATATCACAAGATAAAATCTTGCTAAACACACACATAACTCCTCATGTTAATAGGAGATAAATTCACATTAAACAGCAAACATCGTTCATTCCACTTCAAACCTGAGGATAGTTTAGCAACTTCTAGGTAGACTGGAAGGAGGAAAATTAATAGATAAGCATTCACTTAACTAAGTAAATGGTAAAATGACAACTTGTATATAAGTATGAAGTATTTCCATCCAATTACCTCTTTCAGTAACATCATTTGTCTATAATACACACTGATACTTGCGTGCCTTACAACAAAAACTATGAAAATGCCCATGTATCTTTGGAAGAGCAATGAACCTTTGTGTCTCTTAGCCATTAGGTGTAACTATATAGAAACACCGATATATCTGAATTTGATGGAGCTTCCACCCTCAGTGTCACGCCATTTGCTCCTTCACAAGCAGCTGCTCCAGACTTGCGGCAGACTTTACTGCCAGGCTACCTTTTTAGTCAGATAAAAGCACATTCGAGCCCCCTGCAGCTCTCACTCACAGTTTAGTTGCAGCTAGACAAATTAGTGTCTGAACCACTTCCAAATCACTTGCGATGTGCGTTCAACACTGGCAATCGACACCCCTAAATTTCTCTGTAGTCAAGTCTAGGATTCACTGTTACGGATCCAGAAGCACACAACTCAGCCCCTATATCAACAACTATGCCCAGGTAAGCATGTACCCGCATATGAGAACTTTCTCTTTACTATCTGTTACAAATTAACAAAGGTCAGGATGAGTTTCCAGTGAAGCTTTGAACAATAGGTTTTAGTCAGGATGCAATGTTGTCATTACCAACAGTGATTTTCACTATGGCATCAAAAACTGTGAATGGTCCACAAAGTCCACATTGTCTTCTGCATCTGAAATTTCCAAATAGGTCTGCAGTGACTGGAAAATATTTGCATGTCCATCAGTTGAACACTTCTCGCTATTATCAGAAATAGTACAGGCAGATTGTCATCATCTGTAGAAACAGTGTTCTGGACTTCCACAGCTCCGTCTGGCCTGCGGCAATCCAAACAGACCGCTATCCACCAATTTCCTGAATGCTTCTGGTAAGGATACCCACTCTTGTACTCACAAAACAGAAACCCATTAGCCAACACACCACAGAAATTGCTAATGACCCTAGCAAAAGCGCCCTCGGTTCGATTCCTCCAGATGTTTCTGTTGCTGGGTTAATTCACCTTCCTTTTGCGTAACCAAAAGGCCTATGCGTCACTACGTACATGAATAGCACAGGCTGTCTTGGTTTGTGACACAGGCCACCCAACTGCAGGCTGTGCATGTGATATTACCTGTCACTGGAAAGATGGAAAACATCAGAGTTCTCCGATTCCTAAAGCAACGGGCTTAGACATGCAAGAGTTAAAATCCCTCGCAGCTGCTCTTCCCAAATAATGCTCTGCGGAGTGCCCACGTGTGCCAGAGGAGCTGCAGCCCTCTGGTCTCAAAGCCTGTTTAACCTGTCTCCTTTACAATAAGCAAAGAGCAACTGGAAAAAAAAAAAAAAAAACAACCCTGAAACAATACACTGTACAATAGAAGGCAGCAAGAATGTCTAAAACAATGATTCAGAATTCTAAGAATTCAAACATTTATCAGGTATTTTTAGTATTCTGTGAAAAATCAGGGAATTGCATATGGATTTTTAATCTTCTAATCATTTCCACATTCCAGAAGAAGATAATCCCTGTGACACTCCATTGGATAAGGCACTAAATTACAGATAAGCATGCAATACTGCAGAGGAGGCAATTGAAAGCCTTTCTTTAAAGAAACCATCCTTCATTGAAACATCTGTAATTTGGTTTATGCAGGTGATACTAAAAACATTTTCCTGATGAACATAGCTTCTTGCACAATTATTTATTTCAAAGAAGCTGCATATCTGAACTGGGTTAAACATGCATTAAAGCTTTTCACTCATTCTTAAAAGATCATTTTTACCTATACTGAATTGAAATGTCATTGAAAAAGAAAAAAAAAAAACATTACTCAAGCTAAAAGCACGTTTCCTGCTTTAAAGGGTCATACATACTAGGAAAAAGATCCCCCTTTTGAAGTGCAGACTACATATATAAACCATACGTTGCGTCAATAACTAATTACACGTCTGTTTAAGTGCTTTGTTTAAAGACATCCCTGTTTAGTAAAGGCAGAAGAGTCCCATTGAATTCAAGAGTATAATGTTAAGCATACACTTCAGTGCTTTGAAGAACTGCTTTTGATTTGATGGAGAAGAATTTCAGAGGGAAGAGAAAAATACAGTTTCCCCGAGTTCTTAAATTAAACTCTACTCGTGATTTCTGATTTACTGGAAAAGAGTCCATCTGCAGCACTTAATTTCTAACAAAGGAGCTCTGTAATTACCTCTTGGAGGTTGCCAGTGTAAACACAACAGAACCCAAGAAACTGCTTTGCAGATGAGGGTTAATGCAGCATATGATATATCATATAGGACTGGACAGCATTAAACAAAGGTTAATCCTCAGCAGCAAAAGATATTAAACGGACTTTTTATTGAATACCCTAACAGCAAAGGGGGAAAAGAAAAAGACTTGGTTCAGATACTTTTATCTGCACTGTATATGCAAATATCCAGAATTTGATGAGGTCTTTACTTTTCACCCCTGAGCATCACATTAGTAATTCATGAAGCCACTGCTAACATTGCTGTTGAGTGCAAGCAGTGGTGAAAATTAAGCACTAATGACTTCGAAGGTAGGGTGTCCATAAAATGAGTAGATACTTCTCAGGTCATCCATACCATTTAAATGTAAGTGACGGAACAGAACGCTGTGCATCAGCCTGGTGTTTCATCAGCTGCCCATTTTTAAAAAACAGACAACAAAAATCCCACCACCAATGCCAAGGGTGGTTATACAGGCAGCAGGTGACTTGCTATACACAAAAGTTCACACCACCAATACTAATAAGATCCCCACACACTTCCTGGCCTTAAAAGCCACCAGCTTATTACATGGCATTTCAATAAGGCCAGAGAAGCAAAATAGCACACTTGCGAATCACTGTACTGGCGAGGTGGGGTTGACAAGTAAGAAAACTGGGGACGCTTTGGTTTCATAACCTTTCCTGAAGACAGGAGGAATCAAGCGAGCTGCAGAATGATGTTTCTATACTCATTGGGCTTTTCAGAGCCACGTGTAAAAGTCTGAGCCCTGGTTATCCAAAGAGTTAATCTATGACAAACCACATTGCAGTGAATATGTCAGTAAACAATGTGGCTGCTGAGAGGCTGCAAGGAACCCACTAGACTTTCAAGCTATCCACACAAGTATATATTGGATGCAGTTATAATAGTAAGTCTAATCCTGAGAACTAGCAATGTATTTTGCACAATTTTAAATAACACGTGTTGTATTTACAATATAAAAATTACAAAATAAAGATTGTTTTCATGTGAATGATACATTAATAAACTAATATAGCTGCCCCAGACAAAACAGCAATTAAGCTGCTTATGCAGATGTTTCAATAAACTGATTTTCCATCTTATTGTGCTTTTTGCATTTCACCCCAAAAAACAGTGGAAGAAAAAATAAGCAGAGACAACTTCAAGGAACAGGACAAACTGATGGGCCCAGTGTTTCCCCATTCTTGAACTTAAGTACTTTTAGAGTTGCATTATTGCAACATTTGTCAGAAAATGTGCTACTCTGGAAGATCACAGTTCTTGTCAGTGTCCATTTGAATAGCCCCATGGAGCTGTAGCAATTTACACCTGTGCAGGATCTGCTCTAGACGATGAATAGAGAGAGGAGATTGGATTTTTAGAGTGATATCTCCATTAAAAGCTGGGCTTGTAGACTAGAGATGTATCTGGCTGCTTTGATTTTTGACAATGAGCATGAAGACTAGCGGAATGCATATTTAGAATCAATAAACCTGAATCTTAGCACGGTTGGGTGGTAAAGGCACACAACCCGATGTGCGCTAAAAATAGTGAAATCTGTTCATTAAAAGTAGAAAGACAAGAGAGGGAAAATTACATTTTCCAGAGCTACAGAGCAGCTCTTTCAGTAGGTTCACAATATAAAAGATGACATATTAAAAAAAAAAAATCCAAATACAGATGCTGTGCTATTAGATCAAACGGTATGCATTTTATTGCAGACAAAAGAAACAAGTAGTTGCACCCTTTGCTACACACTGAGATTAATCATGCGTTATGGGTCTGGCAGAAAATGAGAAGGACAGGATAAAAGACTGCTGCCATCAGTGGTACTCCCTGAACTTAACAACGTAAACCTCCTGTTCAGCTGGGATGGCGAAATTATCAAGGTCTGGGAAGCACAGGACTGAAAAAGCATAAATGATTTAAAACAGATTGAGGACTCCACCTCAGCATGCATCTCAGAGATATGAATTCACCTGTCTCAAACAGGAGAGGAGCTCTTGACCATCAACAGGAGATCTCTCTCCATCTCTCCCCAGACCAGGCAAGATACCAAAGTTACATGGGAATATCAGGGAAGAACACATGACCCATTTAAGCCTGGGCCAGTCTACTTGGCTTTTACAGAGTTATTTCCTGCTCTACCAGGTGTATATCAGACCTGCAAAGACTTGCCAGTTGTTTGCAAGACATATTCCACCACAACTGTGGTGGATCTTGTCCATTTACTACTATGCCAGTCTTCCTGCCAGAGATCATGCATCAAAGGCTGAAGAAATAGTATGGAGAAAGAGACGATGCTGCCTAGCAGCTGGGAGCTTTCTTGCAGAAAGAGCACTGCAAGAAAACAAATGCCACCAGCAGCCCAGCATAAAAAGTCCTCCCACTCCTAGCAAGCCTCACACCCATTACATTGGGTGAGAGACACAAACAAAATGCAGTTTCCCACACCATGTACTGTTTGCAATAGGGAGGATCTTCAAGAGGTCCTTTTCACCTGCTGGGAGTGGGAGGAGAGGCACACCAATTAAGCAGCATGCCATGGCTTCTCTTGAGTCCTGCTGTGCCTCCAGAAAAAAAGATTACCATTGGAGATAAGAGAATCATGGAGAATATGATCAATACTTTAAGATAGCCATGGCTAAACCGGCCCCTTATTCAGGGCCAGGAGTATCCGGACTTGTCATACCAGGCAGCCAAGTTACAACAATCAATTCCCATTGTCTGAGTTACAAACTTGAGCACTGCAGGGTTAGCACGTACCCCTGAACCTGTGGAACAAGATTAAAGCTGAGCTGACTGGAATCAAAGAGAATATGACACAAACAGCAACAGACGTGGCATAGAAATGCTAGAAAATAACAAAAAAATATTTTGGTGATGCTGGAAATTCTTAGACTTTGATGTACAACAGACAGTCTTTAGTTATATGGATTTAAGTAGGTCAGCCCCATGTTGTCACTCTACTCCCAGCCAGTCTTGCTCAGCAAGCACAGGAAGATGCCTACCCAGTGGTCCAGCTATGTGAATAGTGCCATGCCCCTGCCTCTGCCTCCTCACAAAAAGTGGATTTGTGACTATTTAAAATGGAAATACTGCTTTTCAGCACGAGAACTCCTCTTGCTGTTGGGGATCTTATGCAAAAGAAAAATAATATACATTAACATAAGTAAAATTGAAAGAAAAAAAACCTTTGAGAAGTGCATGTAACCAGCTGGGGAACAACTCCAGAGAAAATTATTATACAGTGGTTAATGAATTACCTTTTCCAGAGTGGCAGCAGCTAAATTATCAATATCCAGTAAGTGGCTATCTTGATTACAGTAAAACCTAATGGCAATACAGCCTCTTCAATGGAAGAACCAACTGCATTGCTATTTGCAGAATAAATTCTCTTATTTCCTGTCAAGTCTTTGATTTCTACATGCTTCTTTTGGACTTTGAAGGTCACATTGTACATTTAAATCCATGACCCAAAAAGTCTTCTCTTCCTCAAAGAGGAGAAAGCTTAAATTGTGACAGTAAAGGAGGAATAATGTGAAAATTGGTATGGAAAGACCTACACAGCCAGTCACAGTTTATATTTCCAGGTTGACCTTGGAGACTCAGCAAAATTCCTGACTGAGCTTCGGTTTTTATAAATCCAGAAGGATGAAACAGTGTTAACCAGGTGAAAACAACAACCAACCCAAAAAAGCATCCCAAACCCAAGAACTAAAACACATCTTTGTTGTGGCCTTATTTGTCTACAAAGCCTCATTTAATCTGTCTCAACCATCACACCTGAGCTTTCACTATTTATAGGGTTGTCTTGTTCCAATCTGTATTTATTGTGCTCTGCTAAAACAAATTTTAAGACAGCAGGTCTCAAGGCTGTGGGTGACTCCTCCTGACATTAAAACAATTTGCTCATTTTAATGCCACAACCTCAAGCTTATTGTCAGCAGAAGCCTTCATAGGGTCCCCTGTTGTTCAGTCATTTAATTTTGTTGGATTTCTGGGAGAGACTTTGAATAAGCATATCTGTGCAAAAGAAAAGGGCAACTTGGGGTTTTTCACACCACCTTTCTGTCCTTTCTCACTTATCAAAGATGCCTTTAAGAAGCCTTAATTTTATCTAAAGATGGGATTTTCACACAGATGCCAGCTAATTAATTATAATCGGTCCTTGAGTTTTCTGTAACACTAGGGTATCGAACTCCAAACATCACTTCCAGATTAGGGTTGTTCCCCCCAGCCGAACACAGCTTCCTGAGAAACAGTCTACCTTTTTGGAGATGAGTCTGGAAGACTTGCTGAGGCGATCGGCTCCGGGGCAGACGCGTTGTGGGGCAGAGCGGGGCCTCTCGCTGTGTGAGGGCTCCGTGGCCGCACCGAGGCCACTCGAGGCAGCCGAGGGGGCCGCCAGGGCCCGGCAGCCCTCGCGAGAGCGGCCGCGAGGCGTGGCCGGAGCCAGGAGCGGTCCGTCCCCTGCCGCCCGTCCAAAGGCGGCCCCGGGGAGCGCGGCGAACAGGGCGGGAAACAGGGCGCGGCTCCTCAGCCGGGGCGCGGCGCGGCACTTCGCGCGGGCAGGGCGAGCGGGGCGAGGCAGGGCGTCCCTCCCCCTCAGGAGGGCAGCTCTTCCATCGGCTGTAGCT
>VXAA01001139.1:4049-40802 GCA_013399115.1 Anseranas semipalmata
CCGACGCGAAAAAAACCCCCCGTAAAAAAAAAAAAAAAAAAAAAAAAAAAAAAAAAAAAAAATGACTTCTGGCGTCGCCGGTGAGACGATGGCGACCATCACCCGAGGCTCGCTGGCTGGGGCGGAGCGGCCCCGGCCCCTCCCCGGGGCGGCTCCCGCGGCGGCTGNCAGCGCGGTCGCCCAGCCGGCTTCCCCCCGCGGCTGCGAGCCGGCGCGGTGCGCGGGGGTCTGCGCGGGGGTCTGCGCACCAGCTGGGACGCCCGGGGAAAACAGGCAGTCCTCTGTGCGTGCGGGAACCTCCTCCTGCCCGCGCGTCTCCAGACAAAGGCAGGCAGCCCCGTCATCTGCCAGCTCCCGTGGCTTTTCTTCTTCTCGTTCTTGTTTTGTTCCTCCGGCAACCCAAATCCAGCCGTGCGGTCCTGCCTCGGTTCCCGGCAGGTGGAGGGGTGCACGGCTGCTTCGGTGAAGCGACTCTTTGCAGATGTGCACGAAATCCAGCACAGGCTGTGAAGTGATAAAGGTCGAATTAATCTGCATCCTGTGCTCTCCTCTTCTCTCATCACCTCCCTGCATTTGCCATTTTTCTCCGGCCGGTCGCAAAACGCTGGTTTCCTCAGGGTTGAGCCACAGGAACCTAGCTAACAGATTTACAAACAATTTAGCACATCTCCTGCCCTGGGCTGGTGAAAATTCAACAATTCATTTGTCCATTGCAAGGTGAAATCACTATGGCTTTGGGATGTAATCCTGTCTGACTTATTGATGTTACTAAATTTTATTAGACGAAACTGAGCTGGCAGGTGTTTGATTCACAAAAAGTGACCATAGCTTATCATTACAATGAAGTGCGGGAATCTATGAGAAGTGACACAATGCAGAATAGAAATGCAGTCTCTTTGTGGTGAGAGGGATATTGTCCCACACAGAAATGACTGACCAAACATTTCTGTTGATTTAGACCACCAGCGATAGCCTCCATCTCTGCTGCTCATTTTGAAGCATATTATTACCCCTTTACTTCAGGATGTCTGACAGATACAGTTTGTAGCTTCTGTGATTACCTTGTGGAGGTAACAGATATTCTGGAGCTGGACTTCTCAAGGTTACGTATTTATTTATTACGGGTTTGCTTGTACTCCAAAGAGGCTTGGTCTTGATGAGGCTTCGGTCTCATCTTTCTCACACCATTGTGCACAGCAGTCTCTTTCCAGGTTTGCTGTTCTATGAACCTCTTTGTGTCTTTCCACAGCCTCAAGTGAAATGATGCGTGATTAAAAATATGTCACCTAGGTTTCTTGATATACAGTGTAAAAACAGTGAGGAATACATTCAGCTGGCAACAACCGCATGGATCAGTTTCAGCAGACACTGCGGTAGAAGAAAACATTGTTTTGGCTGCTTTGAATACACAATGCGTTTTCAGAAGGAAGCTGAATATGAAAGGAGTTTTAAAAATACATCCCAGTCTATGAGTTCCAATGGTGATTTTGTTTACCCTGACAGCTAAAAAAGTAGACAGGAACAATATTTTCAGAAAGAGGAAACCATGTAGGAAAGAAGTACCCCCACACATCTTGCACGCAGGAGGCTGCTGCACTGAGCATGCTTGCCCAGTGATGAAATATGGCAGAAACCCTTGTACTGTCTGCGTGAGCTGGAGGAGTGAGGAGCATTGTAGGGGCACACATGCGGCAAAGAGAGGGCAGATCTGTCCTGGAGCTCAGTCTGTTGCCGTTTGTAATTCTGACACAGATGCCAGGTTTGCATGTTTCTGGGAGCAGCAGGATACACTTAGCTGGGTACACGTTGCAGAGTTTGGCAGTGAAGTGCGAGCAGACCAGGAAGGAGCTGCGAACCGTGCTATGCTCACAGGGCAGTCTGTGCCCTGAACAACTCTCTGCTCATTTTCCCAGGAAAAATCTCCGTGCAGCCCTGGCCTGAGCAGTGTCAGCAAGTGGCACCTCTGCCTTGCATCCATGTGATGCACGGTCAGGCGCCAGCAGGGATCAAGCTTCAGCGCTGTGACTGAGGCAGGGACGTTAATATTGCAGGGGACCACAGGGGCTGGGCAGTGGAGACCTTTGCAGCGTCCAGGAAGAGGTTGTCCCCAAGGTAGGGACACGTGGCAAAGCCTGCTGAGTAGCAGGGAACCCCTGCTGTGGATGTTCCTCCTTGTGCTCCTCCCAAGAGGATCTGGGAGGCTGTGGGAAAAATGCTTCTCTCGACAACTCCCTGCAACGCTGGCAGCTGCCAGGGAGAGTCGGGCAGTTAGCAGGAACAGTGTCCTGGAGGAGGGCTGGGAGGTAGCAAACAGCGAAATAGCAAACAAAAGCACCTGCCAGGACAGATTTCCCAGCGCGCTTCCAGATGTTGTCAGATTGAATGGCCCAGAATGAAAATCCCACCAGGGCTCGGGGATGGCTCCTTCAGTCCGGAGGCTGGGAAGTATGGTCATTCTGGCTCGTCCCTCCTCTGGCCACTCTGCAGCACTGTAGAGAAGAGAAAGCAGTATTTCAGGAGTTCTGTAATGAAAGTGGAGGTGGGGTTGGAGGGGAACTGGTATGCCCACCAGTATGCTCAGTGTTTACTTTTACCAAAATATAGCGGGCAGCATGGCCTTTGGCAGTTCCCAGCAACTGTTGCCAATGCAAGTCTGAGAAATTTGGAATTCCCCTACATTTTCCTTTATAAATACAGACACACGGCCAACTTGCTGTCCACAGGGAGAGCAACCATTTTGCCTTCAGGTTCCTGGGCTTGTTCTGCACCTCTGGATTGTCCCCTCTGGGGGCCAAAGGGTGGATTTGGAGGCCTGACCTGACTACCAGGGGAAGGTGACAATTTACACCAAAAGCTTTTCATCCTCATTTTCTTGCTCTCTTTCCTTATTATGCTCTGTGTTGCTTAACAGTTTGGAAATAAAAGTCCTTTTTATAAATGATCTGAGGATATAAGAGTTCAAACATAAACCTAAAACTGTACAACAGAACGGAAAATATTGCGGTCACAGTCTTGTCTGTTTCAGTGAGGACAAATTCCATGGCACATGCACCTCAACCCTGTACGCTCCTCTGGCTCAGCACTGGCGTAGTATTTCATGCATGTTTCATCAGAGCTTTGTAGATGAGTGTCTGTGCTGATTTACTTGGTGTTTTAAAATTCCAGAGCTGACTTGGCTGTTCCCCAACTCTGTTTGATAGTATTTCTTCAAGAGGAAATGTCTAATAGATACTTGTGAACAAATCAGTTTCCCCTCTGGATTTCTGTTTCTTTTTCTTTACACAGGTCTCTCAGGCAGCTGCAGAACTCCAGCAGTACTGTATGCAAAATGCCTGCAAAGATGCCTTGCTTGTCGGGGTTCCTGCGGGGAGCAATCCCTTTCGGGAGCCCAGATCCTGCGCTCTACTCTGAAATCAGGTAACAAAATCACAGATACCGTGACAACTCTGATTTGAAAAGCTCTAGCAGTGACAAAGGGGCATTGTGATAGTTGTTTCAATGTCAGTTCTTCATAGCAAGATGCTTGTCAGTTTCCTGATGGCTCTCAAAATTGTTTTCTGTTTCTTTTAGGTATGACAACTGAAATATGCCTCTTTCTTACTGTCCTTTCTTTGCTTGTTTTGTTGTTGTTTGTTTGTTTGCATTTGAGCAGCTCTAGGGTCATTAGCAGCATTCAAAATAACAAAAACTGCCCACGTGTATTTGACATAGCCAGACACAAAACCAGTCATGTACCTAGCTTGAAGAAGTAAGACAAAGCTGTGGTACTTGCATGTGTCTTGATGACAAGATCATAGCTTAGGCAAGAGCCTTGTTAAAAATACATTTGGTCTTCAACATCATACTGCAGTTCATGTGGTTGTGTCCGTCCTTAGGCTTTTTCAGGTGTTGTTGACGCAGCACCAAAACTAGTGGAAGCAGAGAGGAGCTGAGACAATCTGTAGTCATGTTCTTTGTAATGGTTTTCATCACAGGTCTAAAAGATAAGGTACTCCTGGATCTCTGTCTGCCTTAGTGCTCTGCATTGCTTGTACCTGGAGGGTGGGTGACCAGCCAGCATGTGCAGATCTTTGGTTTCCAGTTCTGCAGTTCTCACTGTTGTCTCTCCTTTCTGTCACACGGATGTCAGTGATCACAGAAGGAGGAAGAAATGTCACGTATGCGAGTAGCCTTGGGCAGCATCACACCGTAACTTTTGTTGGAAAATGTTGTTTCTTCTGCATGACAAGCAAATCTGGAAGTAGGATATTCAGAAGAGGCTACTCTTCTTTAAAATAAAAATAAAAATAAAAATAAAAATAGGTCCTACTAAAGAGCTGAAAAAGCTACTGGGAGACTTAAAAACACCGAATTCTATTATTTCCTTCAGAATACTATCAAAGTGGAATTGAATGTTTTCTCTAACAGCAGAATTTAAACTAGAATGCAGAGTACTTGTAGGATGTTCCCCTTCCCACTGCCAGGGTTCCTGAGCTTACAGTTGCTTTTTGCCTCATTAATAGCATGGTTTTGATTGTTGCTACACAGCTTTCATAAAGCAGAAGTGAACCTGAAGAAAGAGAGCAACTAAGCATGAAGTTTTCTTGCAGAAAAACTGGAAAAGAAAAAAGGAAAAGCAAAATATTTTCTTAATTTAGCTGCTACCCTTAATTCCTTCTGCAAATGAGACAAAGTTGATAGTGACTGTTGTATGCATTCCTCTGTTATTAAAGCAACATTTCTACTTTTTTTTTTTTTGGAATTTCTAGGGTTCAATTTTGATTGCATCATCCAGGCAGGATATGAAATGTTTGAGTTTGATGGTTAATTTATGATGGTTTTAGAAATGCATAGCTGAGCCCAAGATATCATTTTGTCATTTTTTGCTAATCAATCAATTATCTAGGTAGGAATTTAGAATCATAGAATTATAGAATGGCTTGGGTTGGAAGGGACCTTAAAGATCATCTGGTTCCAACCCCCCTGCCGTAGGATCCTAAAAATGAGAACAAAATTGAAAAAGCCAATACAGAAATTTTACAATATTCAAGGATGTCAACATCCAACAAAGGAAAGCGGTTATTCAGTTTTTCTCAGTGAAAGGAGCTTCTGTGTTATAATTTCTAAGAGAGATGTATCAAATTAGGAAGACAGCATTTAATAAACCCTTTTTCCTTTTATAGGGAAGGTCATCAGAGAGCTGCCTTCAAGCATGACATGAATAACTGCTTTTCCGTCTCACGAATAGTATCTCTGTGCTCTTACTTTTGTGTGGCTAAAACAATCTCTTAGGTATTTATCTATTCGTTCTTGTGCACCCATACCTCACTACCTTTTACTAATGTTTTTAAAGTTTTTTAATGTATAACTAGTATTCTTTTCATAAAGTCATCATTGTTACTACACTATATGAACTGTACAAATATTGCTTGAGAAGTTTACATTTTAGAAAAGAAAAACATGAATTTTTACCAAATTACTTATTTCTATCTTGGTAGATTCTTATGCTGGAGTGATGGTTAAAACTATCTGTATTTTCCAAAACAAAACATCCAGAAAATGAACTGTTAAAACATAAGAGTAAATGCTGTTAGTATTAAAGAAATGTTCTCAGATGGAATTTTTCTTTAATTACAAAGACCTGAAATCAGCTACACTGTGGTTTTTTTTTAAGTGCATCTAAGACCGTAAATGACACATCTTAGAAACTGCTTAACACAATATGTAGCACAGGCTTGATTCCTAAGATGTGTTTCTTATAAAACTCCTAATCTGTTTAATACTTCTCATAATTTGTATTCATAAACATACTGTCTTGGTTGAATTTCACTGATATGTTCAAAACGCAACCAAATGACCCTAAAAGCACATTAGTATCCAAAGACAGTTGCATGCATAAGTACACAAAACTACCGAGTTCCACAAATAAAATATGCTTGGTTATTTGCCTTCTGTTTTTATAGAGCACTTTTTACAAGGACAACTAATTTTTTTTACTAGGTTTTTCATTTTGTTTACTTTCTATTGTTTGTATTGATCTTCTAGAAGTTTGGAAATAAAATTCCTTTCCCTACTGGCTTTGATCTCATTTGTAAGAGACACCACATTCATTAGTGAACTCTGAAGAGGATACTTTGATTTTGCAGTGGGAGGGGAGGCTTCAAGCTATTAATCTTTTTTCGAAGAAAAGGTTATTGCTGGAATTTTAGGAAATGTGTCTTGTTATTAGAAAAATCCAATTTATAGCTATTTATAATTTTTGTAGTAAATAGTAACTACATTATCAGGCCCACTTACAAATTTTGAAGCTGTAAGAAAGAAGTTTGGAATAGGGCCTTAAGTGATCTGAATATTTAATTTTCATTAATACTAACTGAAGTGGGACAAAGAATGCCCTCCACACAGTTCAGTCTGATGATTTTCACACTTGCTGTCTTGCAGGGAGACACTGAAATGAGAGTAATAATGCTGCCAATATGAATTGTGCCTCCAAGTACAGAAGCAAATGTCCTTCCTTAAGTGCCTTTCTTTGCTTAAGCTTCCTTTTCATTGTAGGCTGTTTGAATATGGCTGGCAGTTTTTCTTTTAGCACTTGACACATGCATGTACTGCGGAAATCTAGAGGAAATATTGCTATTCTTATTTGCAGAGAGGTGATGAGAGGCTCAGAGTGGGGTCAAAATGCTTAATTCAGGGAGAGATGGGGAGAGAGATGAGAGTATACCTCAACTGACTTTGAACATCCAGCGTCTGGCCACGGGCCACTCCTTCCCAAACAAGACCTTTGCGTTTCTTTTAAAACCTACCCCGGCACCAACATTTGTTATTCCCCCCAGGCCCACCTGCTGCATATCCCTTTCTGCTTGGTGTCCTCGCTTGGTGCTTAGGTTCTGGAGTCGCTGCAGAGCTGGCAGAGGGAGCAGCCCCATCGCGGTGCGCAGGTGTGCAAGGAGCAGTGGCTGCTGCTAGCTGGTCAGTCAACTGCTGCTGCCTCTTGGCTGCCCTGCCCAGCTCCTCCTGCTGAAACACCACAGTCAACACGTGACGAAAGAGCAGCACTTTGCAAGCGTACTGTGGGTGCCTATGAAATGCAGATACCTTAAGTTACGAGCAGCTGCCTCCCAGAGGCCCCAGAGGCTCCATGCCCCCTGCTCAGCTGAACGGCACATAATCCAGGAATGAGCCTCTGCGGGGTCCTGATCGCCTCCACGTCTAACAGCAGCAGCAGGTAAGAAGACCACTCCAGCAGTTGTGAGCTGGACTGGGAGCGTGCCAGTTATACCGCAGTCCCACAGGAGGAAGATACAGATTCAGGTCTCTTCAGAGGAGTGTGCTTGCTGCACCGCTTTGCTCTCTCGCAGCGTGCGGCTGACCTGCTGGTTAGGAAGAGCGATGACAGCAATATGACCTCTTCCAGGGCTGGCTGGTATTGAGACACTTAAGTTCCTCTGTGGAATCTGTTTTATGAGGCGTGCAGCTCCTGATTATTTTATATTGGGTAAAAGAAGTAGCCTGCATCTTAGAAGCTCAGCTTTTGCAGGTCCCCTTTTTTGAGGCAGCCAAGGAACCTGGCAGAGGAGCCTGGGCAGCTGTCTGCTTCTGTAGGCAGGAGCACAGAGCATCTCTTAGCTGTTTGGTCAACAGAGCCTTGTCTCCAGCTGCAGGCATTCATAGGTTTGCACTGCTCCGCTGAACCACTCAGCTTAGACAAGGCCATGCATTGTATTTTTCTGCCCCTGCTATAAAAGGCAGAATCTGCAGTGGGTCGGTCAACAACAGCTTCCTCTAACACCACCCATGTTGTCTGCTGAGGTCTCAACTCCCCACACACTGCATGAAGACCTGCATACCAGTCTCATAGCTGCAGGTTCCACAGGATGCCCACGATAAAACAAATTACGCGAATGCACAAATCTGTGCACTTAAGTGCCTAACATGAGCCACAAGGCCATCTTTTCTCACTGTTGTCCCTCACAGCGCATCAGCAAGGCTCTTTTCCATCCAGAGGTGACACTTGCCAGGTCACCAAACGATTCACGAATTTTATCCAAGTAATGAGTGTACCTACCACTCATGGAGGACCGGTGATTAGGAAATCACTCATTCTCAGACAAAAAGATGCAATACAAAAATTATATACTGTTCCCCTCCCACCACCAACTGGGGAAAATAAGGACAACAGCCAATCTGGTTGGTCAACACTGTCTCCCCTTCTAGAATGAAATTCTCTTGATACTCTACTAATGTGGAGTTCTTACTTATATGTGTTTGGGGGGGAGGGATCATTTATATAGTGCAATACTAATTTTCCTCCACATTAAACAGGTCAGACGGTGGGGGGGAGAATCTTACATGTGACAAATTTGTCACTGTGTACGTAATCTGTGAATAATTGAGAGTCATAAACAAATAGGGCAAAAACCAAATGGTCATTGGAAGCCCTTTTCCTTATTTTCAACAATATTGCCAGTAACTAAGTGTACAGTAACACTTTTCTACCTAATGGAAACCGATTGCAGACAGCACTTGAATTTTCTTCACTAATCAAATGTAGGCAGCACACAGTTTCCCTTTGTTCTGAAGTGATCCATAGATTATCTGAGCTATCCTTTAATGAACATTCACATTAAAGCGCTGGTGTCAGCCTCTGTCTCCATGACAGAAGGACATAAATACATAGCTAGGGAGTGGCAGCTATAATTTTCTCCACTGTGGTCATCTGTGACTGAGATTTTGCAGAGCTGCACTCTTAAAAGAACAGATTCCTGGGCCTGGCAGTCTGGGAGACAGTTCTGTAAAAACAGAGCCAAATCCATGATGCAAAGAGATGGAAAATGGTTAGGTCAAGTGACCACAAAAATGGGCCAGAAATAGTGAACAAACTGCAACTTTTATTTAAGTCTTTCTCTTATTCTGGGCAAATAGGGAAACACTGGCTTGTTTGCAATTCTACAAAAAGGTCTTCTTTATGCTACACATGAAAGATGTTTTTTAAAATCTTGTAAACAATTTGGATACAATTAATCTGGGTATATTACTGTGAACTACAATTGCTCCTAGTGCTGTCATCATAGCTTTTAGGAGTTCTCAGTTAACAATCAGCACCCCATTTTCTCTGAGAAGTCAAAGCTGCTCCCCTAAGAGCTGGCTGTATTTATCCAAGTAGTGAATATATGCTTAATGAAGGCTCAATGTCAAGGAACTACTTTACTGCAAGCCTAAACTATAAATATATATATATATATTCTGTTACTGCATTAAACTTAAAAAAATGTGAGATTGAAAACTGAATCATCGGAACTGAAAGCCACTGAACAGACACTGACATTCTGAAGCTGGCAGACATTCCTCTGCAAACCGTGTATGTACTCCTGCAGCAGCACAGTTACTCTCCACCATTGCTCCCACACATACTTCCAGTTTTGTTGTCAAATCTTTTGATGGAAAGTGAGGGACTGGGTACTCTTTTACTCTCTCTCTTCTGCAGCTTGCAAATGAGATGACTTTTGGAATCTCTTACCACTTCTAGCTGTAGCCTACAATTTCTGGCACTGCCTCCCAGAGGATTCTCATCTCCCTACTCATAGATGGACTGTAGCAGGCTGAAAAAAGCGTATGCCAACAAATGGCCTCCACCAGAGAGCTAGGGTCAGTGTTGTTCTCTGGATCAAATTTAAGAATTATAAATTTCAACATATCTTTCATATGCGGTCCATAAAACAAGTGTGTTGTTTCTGAAGCTTGGTTATGATTAAAGCCATTCCCAAGCTACAAAGGAACTTGTAACATCACATGGCTTCCAAAAGAGCTGTCAGAAGGAAAAAAAAGTGGAACTGAACCCAAAGGACAAATATAAAGAGTCCCCGCTTTGTGTGCAAAGAAGCTTTAAGACTTCTGAGCAGTTTTGAGATTCTGGCAAGTCTGGTCCAGCTGAAAGCGTGGAAGCCTACGTGTTCAGGGAACAAACATAGGTCCCTTGAAAACTCTATGTTCTTCAGCATCTGTTTTTTTCATTCTTATTCTATTTTTTGCATTGTATTTTTTGTATCATTTTTTGAAAGATAAAGTACCTTTATATGATTTATATGAACAAGCAGAGAAGCAGTAATTCTCCAGATTCAAGGAACTAGTTTGTTTATTAAGACTTAAAAAACATTCAAAAAATCCTTAATTAGCAAGGATTCCCAAACCCTAATTTCTTTCTAAAAATGAACAAAAAAAAGAATTTTATCTATTTCCCTTCAAAGAGTTTAAGAATTTGAAAAACCAGGTGTAGTATGCAATTCCCCACTCCATTCAAAAGAATTTAAGACGTGTTTGTCCATCGCTTCTTCCAGGGACTCTTTCATACATCAACCTCCTTTTTTTGATCCCTGGTACTTCTTCAAATCCTGAATCTGGTAAAGAAGTGGAAAGAAAGTATAGGTATGATAAGCTACAAATACAGCAGTTACGCAAACTTAACTATGTGTTTTTCAGAAGCAGTAACAGACTTTGGCTTTAACAAGTATAGTTTGTAGGAAAAATATCAACTACCATAAAATTAAATATCTACAGACTAATATTAACTACTGTTTACTATTAGTGACCAATTTAATGCATATTATCCTGTCGTAGTAATACAGGCCCTTATATACAAAAATCAACCTGGACTATGCTTAACCACAACATTTCAGTACAGATTTTCATATTTATTTCTATTTCACTAATATTACACCCAGTACTATTCAGTAATAGTAAAAGTTAATTCTTTTTAACCAGAGATAGAAATTGTTCCTGTTTCTAAGTTAGTTTAAGACAGCTTCTTACATTCTTAAGATTCAAGTATTTTTTATAATAAAATATTTGGAAAGTTACTTATTCAAAATAAATTAATGGAAGAAAGTTCTGTTTACTCTTTACAAATAGTATTGCAAGAAAACTTTAACACTAATCTAAGAATTTCATCTGCTTCAGTGGAAATACTGGCTTAGCATATTGGCATTAATTGTTTGTGGTTTAATAAATATTTATCTGAAGCCTACAGAAATCCCTGAAGATTGCCAATGCGTCTTTCTTAACTTGACTCTGTACACATTTCTTAAATTTAGGATTTCAGAAAGCTTTCACTGTATTAAGGTGTTTTTTGGATCAGCATGCACAGCTGCTTAGCATATCTATATTTCCCTTGGCTAATGAATAATAAAGTAAAACATGCCTATTGTCCCTATTGCTAAGGCAAAATCACCTACGTTTTTTTGACTTGATTCAGCTTTAAGTATATCTTTGCTGTGTCTAAAGAAAACTAATCAGTCAGAGAACACAGTGTTTTCAGAATATTATAACATGGTACCAGAAGAACCTATCCTGATCTCTACTGAAACTATTGTAATTAAAATTTTCTGCTATGAGTGCCAGTTGCAGGTTACTAAAATACTATTAACTGTCCAGCAATACTTCAGGTCACAATTTTCATCCCAATGGAGAGGCAACAGGTGTGTTCCAATTTCTGTACGAACATTTTAATTTTCGTAGGCTGAAAGTTAAAAGCAGTTCACCATATCCAATTAACTTTTCCTCTGTTTACTATCAGAATTGCTGTAAGCAGCCATGAAACATAACAATATCAATTAGTTACTTATGCTTTCATGAATTAGTCTGATCTAATTAGTGAAAGTATTTAGTGCTGTGCTGACCTTGCTCTACCAACAAGAAATTTAACTACAGGCAGCAACAGAGAAAACATAGATTAAATTATCTGTACTAGGGGTTAGGCACTTTATTTAAGAAGCTTTTTTTTTGAGGATTTTAGCACCTCACCTTTAAACAAATAGCAGAATTTAAAAAATACTACAATATACAAAAAAGCAACACTCGGTCTGATAGGGTCTACTGATGGTTTCTTACTTTTAAAGCTCCATGGATATATGCTATGCCTTATCAGAAGTACATCAGGCTAACTATATTTGAGAAGGTAAGCCAAAGTAAGTAAGTAAGTAAATAAATAAATAAATAAATAAGGGTGCTTGACTGGATTTTGTATGTAAGGATTGTACACATCTTCAGGGTAAACAAAGTTTAGAAGTACACACTAAACTATCTGTTTGAAGAAATATAAAGATTTCAAGGTGGAGAGTTTAGCCCTGGAGACATTAGCTGTGAAAAATAATGTCAAGAATAAGGAAATTGCATGAAACAAACTTAGAAGAGTGTTAGAGCGTAATTTTTGCTCTAGTAAAGCCAAAAGCAACAGTCATTAGTAGTATCTGAACTTCTGTTTCTGAATTTGCTGAATCTACTTTTTGTCCTTGAGAGAAAATATGTAGTCTTTTTTTTTTTTTTTGCTTTTGTCCAAGACTATGTTTACAAAATAATTTTTCCCATATCTTTTAAAATAATTATAGCAAGTTTATTATGCACATTTCAGACACTGTCAAAGACAGAAGAGGCTGAAGCTTACAGAATTGCAGAACTACGATTTTCAGTATTTTTCCAAGGAAAAATAGTGGCAGTGATGCAATTATATTCATGCACTTGCAGCCCAGAAAGCCAATCGTGTCCTGGGCTGCCCCAAAAGAAGCGTGGCCAGCAGGGCGAGGGAGGCGATCATCCCCCTCTGCTCTGCCTTGGTGAGACTCCACGAGAGCACCGCACCCAGCTCTGGGGCCCCCAGCACAGGCCAGGTGTGGGCCTGTTGGAGCGGCTCCAGAGGAGGGCCACAGAGGTGACCAGAGGGACGGAGCTCCTCTGCTTCCAAGAAAGGCGGAGAGAGCTGGCGGTGTTTCTCCTGGAGAAGAGGAGGCTCCGGGGACACCTTACTGCAGCCTCTCAGTTCCTTCAGGGGGCTTATGAGAAAGGTGGAGAGACTTCTTACAAGGGCATGCAGTGATAGGACAAGGGATACTGGTTTTCAGCTGAAAGAGGATAGACTTAGATTAGCTATAAGAAGGAAATTCTTCACTCAGAGGGTGGTGAGGCGCTGGAACAGGTTGCCCAGAGAAGCTGTGGATGCCCCATCCCTGGAAGTGCTCGAGGCCAGGTTGGAAGGGGCTTTGAGCGACCTGGTCTAGTGGAAGGTGTCCCATGGCAGGGAGGTTGGATGAGGTGATCTCTAAAGGTCCCTTCCAACCCAAACCATTCTGTGATTCTGCATTTTTATTTCTTAATGCTCAAAAGTGAACAGAAATACTTAGAAATGTTTTACTATGGAAGAAATGTATGTGCAAGTAAGTTTTTTAGTAAAGATAACATGGTAATGTTACATTTGATTTAATAACTATTTAAAGAAAATATGAACTCTAATTTTACTGATACTCCTGTTTCCAGTCAAGTTACAAATAGAATTTCAGCAAATTCTGCTTGCTTTGTACATACCTGTTATTTTTTTTCCTTTTGTCCATAAGAATGGTGGACTTTGCTTTCTCTTTCCTGAAGATTCTCTACCTAGGTGATGAAAATGCAGACTTTGAGGCTCATCTGGATCAACAAGGGAATTGGAGAGAAAAGAATTAGGTGCAAATGAATCGTATGTGCAGGTGGATGAAAAGCCATTCCATGGGATCTCATCAGTCAGAATTTCTGGGCTCTTAATTGTGTCTCCAAATTCTTCTAGAAAGCCATCAGAGCTCTTGTGAAGTGCACAGTCACTGAAAGTTGCAAAGAAATCCTCTGTTTCAAAATTTTTGGATGAATGATCAGAGCTATAGTTCATCCTAAAAGGCTGTCTTTGAACATAAAAAGAATTCATAGTATCTAGATGAGTAAAACCTTCATAGTCCTTTGGCACAACAAAGAAATTCTGTTTCTTCCCTGTAACTACTTCTGAAGAACACAGTTTCTTTTGCATATAGCTTGAAAGGTCAGAGTCAATAAAACCCTGATGATGATTCAATGGAGGAACTATGGCTTCAGAATTCACATGAGACGGTCCTGGTGGAGAAAAATTTGAATCATTCTGTTTGGAGAATGAAAAATTAGCTTATCTTTCTAAATTTTTTCAGAAAAACAAGAATCCATTGAGCATTAAAATATAGTCTGTCTCCTCAGAACAACTGACTGTTCTGTGGTTAGAATATAAAGATTTTAATATACCAAGACTTTCACTTGATTTCAAAGATGATACATTTTGGTAGTAATTCAAGACATTACCTGTGCTGGTTTGTGCCTTAGCCAGCAGCTCTAAAGACTGATAATTTTGTGTATAATCTGGATAGAGTCTGTTAACGTTATTCCAGTTTTCTGAGGGTGATGCACCCTTTACTGCTGTTTTTAGTGGAGCAGCAGCATTTAGGCTGTACAAAGATGTCATGTCACTAAAATGCTGAAACCAAAAAAAGATATTTGAGCAGTGTTTATAGTGCATATCTACACTGTCAAATATGAAAAAAAAAAGACAAGTCAGTTGTCAGGATTCTAAGGTTTATGTATAATTTTTTTTTACTGGAAAGGAAGAAAAAAGACTAACAAATACAGAAAGAGAGGCACTTACGGTAGACAATGAGCCACCAGTCTTAAATCTATAAACAGACTAAGTAATAAATAGCATGTCCCTTGAAACACAACAAAATCAATATCTTAGTATAGTTTACTCTCTTTCATTACTCCAGGGCTGCAAGAGGTATTGTCTGCAATGGATTGGTGCATATCATACATCATGGAAGAATTAAACTGATGAGATGTTTTTCAGTCAGTAAACACTGCAATACACAGACACCGTTATTACAATAAAATGTATAAGCTAATATTCAGTGCCCAAATAGCTGTTCACTTGCTCTTTCACCTTAATTAACTGCTTCTGATTCAGGAAGGAAGTTAGTTCTCCCTTCTTGACTGATAAAAGCTGTGCATTTTTTATCTAATTAGCTGACTATAATCACTCTATAATTTTCCCAGACTTGGCCCAACCAAAACAGTAGGAATAAACAATTCCAGCTGATGGAGGGAGGGAGGAAAACTGTCCTGAAAACACTTAACTGGAAAACATTTCTTATTTCAGGGAAACGCACAGGCTTGTATGTTCATAGGATACTTGATATAAGGAAGCTTAGAGAGAAAGCTGATCAATTTTTATCTAGTTAATTTTCCAGAGTACTTTTCCAGTTAAGGAATTTTTCCAGTTCTAATAATCTTCACACAAACATAATGGTGACTCAACAAAATCTGCTGAGAATTGGCAGGTGCAACAATTTAGATATGAATGATATACTGAAGTTGTGAGAGTAATAAAACATTATTTCATTCATTTTTAAATGAAACTAGCAAATAGGCATGCAGCTTCAGATAAAAAAAAAGGTATTACAAAAGGTATTACAACAACGCAAACAGACTGAGCTAATACATAAATTAATTTTGACCAACCTTTAAAACTTTTTTTGGAACCTCTGGCAGGAGTTCCTGAAGTTGAACAAAGCTTGCAAGAAACAGCCTATTCAAAGAAGATCCTTTCTTTAACATAAACTGAGCAACCAGAGGGTTGATACACGGAAAAGTAAGCAGGCATTTCTCCATCTGGAAATGGAAATAATTTTCTGAGATTAATATCTGACAAACTGTTTAATTTTTTTTTCTGTCTTTACAGAATGACATCCCTGTGAATAGGTCATACGGTATATCACAGAACCAGAGCTTTGAATCAGTGCAGTTTTAGACAGGTGTTTCACACCTGCTGGATGATTTATTTTTTTTTTTGTACTATGTAACAGTGTATCATTCTTGTAAAAGAGTAAGTTTTGTGCAGGACTTTGATAATAAGGAAGCACAGTCAAAAGATGTTTCTATAATTAAGGTGAAATCAGCGAATCATGTAAACTTGATTTCAAAATGCATTATCAGATTTACTGTTTATTCTGTTTTGAAGACAATTACTTAAGTCAAAATAAACTGACAAAGATGTTGTATTTTGCAAAAGTTATATTTGTAAACAGCAATGAGACAGGTGCCAGAAGCGGGAATTACTACGTAGAGGTTGAACGTCATACAGAGGGCAACAAGTTGAAAGCTGTAGCATTTTAATAATGTCAGCTTCCAATTCCTGACTTTTGTAAAGCTCTGCGCTCAAAACATCAGGATCTAATGCCTTTAACAGAGATAAAATACAGTCAGTGACTCCTTTCAGTTTTTTTTTTTTTACCACTATCCTTAATTTCTAATTCAAAAGAGCTATAATCCAGCATCCCACACTTGAAAGGCCATGCCAATATCTGATTCAAAACGACTCTGAATTTTACAAAAGCTAAAAAGTATCTTGAGTTCAAGATACCTTACAAGAGTTCAAACCTTCCATATAAAATGACTAAATCCATATGTTTAATTTGAAAACCTTAATATACATGCTAAAGAACATCAATATTTAAATGTGATCAATGGACATGGTCCAGCATTTACTGCAAATATTTAATATCAACTACTGCATGAGAAATTAAGCACAACTCTACTATCTTGTGCTAAAGCAACTTCATTGGTTTCAGTAAAGGACGGCATTGATGAATTTGGCTTCCTGCCCAAGCAAGCCACTGTATCATCATCTTTTACAATTTGAATAGTTTTTCAAATTTAGTGCCTAGAACTGTAGAGTTGTACACATTAACCTACGGATATGGAGGATAAGCTTCGCTAATGGTTAATTATGAAAGCACAAGGAAAGTCCAAATTTCCCCATAATTGTGCTGTCAAGGGTGACAGAAGCATCACATATATAAATATATGATGTGTATCTACCCATCTATCTAGAATGTATATACATACATGCATAACATACTTATTTTAATAATGTATTTTAACAAAACAACAAAAAATCCCACCTAGAACCGACTCTGAGAAACAGGAAGGAAACAGTGAATTTAACAGAAAGATAAGCAAACCTCAGAAGGCAAAACGGAAAGCCAGGATTTGTCCAACCACTCAAGAGGACTAATATTAGATGCCATCAAAATGTTGTCAGCAATCTGACGAATTAACAGTGCTGCCTCTTCAATCCCTGGCGTAAGAACTACCTAGAATTGACACATAATATTTCTGGTTAAAACTTATACTAGGAAACTCCAAATGTCTTAACTGACTACAGTAGTTAGCAAATGGGAAAGCTTAAAGGTGACCCTGAGCACAATAGCTGGTAATGTGGAGCAACTAAACCTGATCCATGCCCATCATATGGTGGAACTTCAACCTCTGACCACAAACTTGGTTTCAAAATACACTCCTTATTTATACAAATCCTGTGTAGGTGAAACTTAGTTTCTTCTACAGGTCTCTTACATGTCATCAAATTTATGGGTACAAGTTCCTAACAAAACAGGTAATTCTGAGACGCTTAAAACAGTTTAAGAAGATAGGGATGTGTAACCCTGTGAAGGTGTAAGTAATTTCCAAATGAACTGTTAACTACACTGCTGTGTAGATGGGTTGAAACAAGTTTTGTCCTCCCTTTAACTTTCACTTAACCAGATAATATTGAAACAAACATTAATATGCAAACAAGTTTTAAAAAATCGCCAAAAAATATGTTACTTCATGCAAAAGAAATAGGTTACAGACAACTACTTGGTATGACATGAAACTTTTCCCCATTTTTTTAACGTGAATTATTCCAGATACTCCATTTATAAAGAAAAAAAAAGGTAACTTATGTTGTCACATAATAAAAAAAGAGGCAAGCAAGCTGACATTGCAGAGAAAATGAATGCTTTCTTTTCTACTACATTAATAACAATATTAATCTGAAACTTCAAATTAAGGGACAAACAGGATTAATACATGTTCTAAATATTCATAAAATTAAAGTTACAACCTCTTTTCTTCAGTCCCAGCTGTAAAAATACTGTCCAGATTCTATTGGAATCTGATTCAGCTCATACTGGAGTCAACCAGAGTTTTTTCACTGACTTCAGGAGTACTGAACTAAATTCCTCTATCTTAATTTCTTACTGTTGAATTATTTCATGTTTTTGGTATAGAATGCATACTTTACTAAACACTTTGGAAATATCATACAGTGAAGACTAAAACAGAGGAGTTGTTACTGAAAACATTACCTTCACTTCAAAGTCTTCTGACTTCTGTGTAAATTCAATCAAAGTGGCATAAATTATGACAAGGCTAAGCAGAGTATCTCCCCTGAGACTGTACCTATAAAAACAGTTTCATTGGATCATTAATATTTCATATGTGCATGTAATAACTGTATAATGTTTGTTTTCTGTGTTAATCGATATCTCATTTCCTGGAATTCAGAATACTATTACACTTCCTTGAACATTATTATCTGTGAAAAGATAACTAGGATACATTAAGTGACTGAGGGCTGAAGGATGCATTGTAAGGAAGAAAACGGAGTCAGCTTACATCAAAGAAAGCCTGGCCTGAAGCAAAAGAACTGAAACAGAGTCAGTCACTGGAGAAAAATCATACAGAGAGGAAAGGTGATGCATGGAAAATTTACCACTTGCTCAAAGAAAAAAATCTCACAATAATTAATGAAGGACTGCTTATGAACTGTATCAATAAGCGTTTCCACAGCAAAAGAACTACTGATGGATTGGAAGAACACCTGAAGATTGTCTCCCTGTTGGAAATCATATACAGTGATGCTAGGGCAGAAGTAATTCATAACGATGCATTTGTAAGGATTAATTTACTTAAAACACTTAAAAAGGAATAGTTCCAGTAGTTAATATCCTTAACTTTGTGAAATTTCTGGACCTGATAGTTTGAAATATTTATTAAAATTATGCTTCATGTTATCATTACCTGCTTCAAAACTTCTTATTTTATTACAACCATTTCTTTAATTTCTTTATCTCTAGTGTAAGACTAAAAACAACTTAACATATGAAGAACCACCTTTGCTGACTTTTTTAGGACCTCTATTGAGTTTTTTAGTGGAGGGCAGGACAACACTGTAACAAAGCAGTAAGTCTACAGCACGTAAGAAATACAAACTTACAATATTCATGTTCTTCTAAGAGAAATGTGTCCCTACACAGAAATTCGAAGAATAAAGATTGTTAGCTTGTTCTACTATGCAGCTTCCTTTAATAATAACTTTGTTTTAAAAATATCAAGACAGCAAAATAATTTAACTTACTCTAAACTCAGTCTTTCTCTGGAATAGAAAACAACCCAACAGCATGTATATTGCAGTGATAATGCCGTCAGCTTCAATATTACATTGTCGCAGGATTTCTCATAATTTAATTCGTCGATATTCTGCCATAAAATTAATATAGAAAGTAAAAACTAAATAAACATATTACCATGGCTGTCACAAGCTTTTAGTATGGATTGCTGTATTATGCAGAAGGTAGATCAAATATGATTACAGGTAAATAATATAAATACCAAAGACACATCTGTGAGTCAGGAAAACTAGGTTATATTCCCAACTTTCATTTTGTATGACCTCTGAAAAGCTGATTCACTGCTTCATGCCTTTTTTTTTCCTCCTGTAAAAAGGAGACACTATTACTAACTTTTTAGGGTGTTCTAAGATTTTGGGGATTTTTAACAAAACTGCAAATACAAAACTTGCAAAATACTGTTATAAATCTCTGAGGTACTTACGTAACCTATATAAAACATATTATACCTACACTGAATTTATAAAGTACAGCATTACTAATTGCAGAAGCATTTGCAATAGCATGTAAGAACATCTATCTGTATTGTGCTTGCAGTCCTATTTATTTTATTATTTATCACTAACAGTTCTACCTGTAAAGTCATCTATCTTGCTATGTAATAGAATTTATGTACTATGCTGTCATCTAAACTATTACTTTTTATAAAAAGTAGAGCAAACTACTCTTTAGACTAATTTAGATAACTATCTGAAATGGGAGGAATTAATATGCACTGTGGTAGGAGGATACAGTCACACAGATATATTTAATTGGTTATTACAATATTCCTGTATACAACCTTATTATCAACTATGCATCTTTTAACTGTGTTTAGTACAGTCCAATCTGAGGTGAAATGTGACACTTCTGTGGAAAAAAAGAAAAAGTATGTACAGACAGGAGAACATTTTAAACTAGTCACACTGCCACAGACAGAATTTTGGACTTAATGAAATTGGAAGTAATTTGTGTCATGAGACAATGCATGAATTTCATGTGATTAAGAGGAACAGAAGATATGTTAGAAGGGTGCAGACATGGCCTAGAAGTGATATAACACATTACAGAATTTGGACATACTAGTTTCATTTTGTACCTGCAAAAAGATAGCAGTACATTCATCTATTGTTAACACAACATATCGATCTGTGTCTCCAAGTAGCCTTAAGGAGTGACTGCAGCTTCTTTCAACAAACGTAATGCTGTAACTGAATAAGTCAAAATCTGTTATTAAATCTCAGTTAAGTAAAATAATGAGATTTTCTTAAAGGAAATGAATAACAAACTTCTTAATACAATTTTTATAATTATGTGGTGTTTTCATACAGTTATCTTTCTGAAATGCTCAAGTTAACTTTGAGACACATTCAAAGAATAAACATCAATATAGCAGTGACATACTGAAATACCACTAGATTAATTCAATTACATTGTTAACTGCATGGATTATGACCTTGATACACACAGAGCCTTTGAGTTTATCGAAAATTATATATTACATAAACTAAGATAAATAAATCAAGCAAATATACTTACACTGAAGATTACGGAATAATAATTAAAATCTCCTTAACTTCTTTTGGGGTAATTAAATATATATTGCTTGTCTTTTCTTCCTTCCACAATTGTGCAGCACAGGGAAAGCAAACTGAGTAAAAGGTCCCTGACTGCCATCTGAATGATCCTAAATTTTTCTGAGTGAAAGAGAACTGCCAGCAGCACAGCACCCTTTCACCAGCTGTCCTAGCAAAGACTCACTGAATTAGCATCACACACTTAGGGCATTAGGAGAGTCTTAGCTGACTAAGGGTGGAAGTTGAGAAGAATCAATAATCACATTATTTGGCCTCATCCCCAGGAAACACAAGGGAACTAAATCTGAATCTGCCTGCAGGAAATCTCCTAGAAACCTGTATGGACAGTGTATTCAGTCATGAACAACAACAAAAAAGTGATCTGTAAGTGTCTCTAAAACAACATAGCTCTTTGTTTGTCTATTTAATTACTTCATCGGTGCTAAGAGGATCTAGTGGGGAAATACTGAAAAGCAGCTCTGACTACTTAGCTTATGGCTAGGCTGAATAGTGAATTTGAACAGCTCAGTGTATGTCTAGAAATGTATGTCAAATTGAATGTTGAAATTTTAAATATCAAACATTTTATTTTATTATTTTTTGCCTGTTGAACTGAAATTAGAGCCTTCACAGCTGACTCTAGGATCCAAACTGGCAAGTCTCTTCAGCAGCATGGTGAAATCAACTATATGCATCTCTGGCACTAGGTTTAAGAGATGATATTGCTGTTTCCTATTTCTTTCTTCCTTTCTTTTTCCATGATAGAAGATACTTTTAATGGGTATTTATTATTAGAAAAATAAAATGCAAGAAAATTATGTCAAGGAAAATAATGTAAATGCGCAATGATTCACAAACATGCAAATTTTTACAGGTTGAAGTTATTCAAAATTTAGTGAATATTAGATCTTAATTTTACAAATAAAGGTGTTTTCTTTTTTAAACTTAGCCTCTTCCAAAAGCTGTGACACATCAGAAAATGAAAGCTTTACTTTTTTTTCATAGCTCTGATACTTAAAACCCAAAAAATCCCAAAGCAGTTTTTATGAAGAACTAAATACAAACTCTTCAAAGCACAAAGAAGTAGTGAATGAAGAAATGTTTTGGGATAATGGTGTGATTTTCAGGGAAAAGCAGACAACTTAATAAGTTGTTTTAGTCGAAAGTTCCAGCTCATCATTAAGATTAACAAATCAGCCAGTTCTGCTCTGGTTGACATCTGTGTGAATCTGTAGAATTAACAGGTTTGGGCTTCAGCAGAAAAGTTATCTTCTTGTCTCGTGCAGTGCTAATTCACTAATTGACATAATGTACTTTATAGCCAAGTAGATGATATATATCCTGCAAAACTGAAAGTAATTAGTCAGTAAGACTACATAGGTCATTTTCACTCACTTGGATTCCAAAAGCTGAAGAAAATCAGGCATATTAAGAAGACCTTCAGTTGTGAGAAACACATAGGGAATCTGTACCTCCAGAAGAGAGAAGCCACAGTGATTCCCTGAAACATTTTGTATATGTAAGATAATAGTTTCATAACTAAAAAATTAAACATATATTTCAGTATTTAAATAGATGTATCTTTTAAAAATTCAGCTTTTATTCATCCCCATTAAATAGCTTCCAATATATGCTTTTTTTCTTTCTCCAAAATTAAACTCTTCAGAATCCCTTTCAAATCAAGCTGTAGCTTATATTCTTTTAGACCCACAGCAACATTCCCTTAGGATGAGGAAGGGTGGATACAGCTTTTATCAACTGTAAACAACCTGTAAACTGGTAGAAGTCCTTCAAAAGAGATCACCAACATTTACTATCATATCCTGACCAAAACTAAACTCACATCCTAAGAAAAACACCTTCCTATCTCGCTATATAGATAAACCATCTGTATTTGGTTAGCTTTATCCTTCATAATTTATGACTCATTCTCTTTCACAAACACATTAATGTTACGTTTCAGAGAATTGAAAATGCTTTCCTTTTAAATGCCAGCTCAATTGTTTATTACAGGTCTGGAGAGCACTTACCTATTTGTACTGTTTTAGGGAGGGTGGTTTTAAAAGTCATGTAAGTAATATTTAGATTTTCACACAGATTTTTCCAGCAAGAGTTTTCAGAATAATCATATTCTATCACTAACGAGAAGTGTGTCCAAGGGAAGTCAGCTCCAATTTGCTGATTTTGTATAATAACACAGGAATATCTACTCAGACTTTAAAATAAATAAAAAAATAAATAAATAATATTAAATATTTGTTCAGGTAGAACTACACTCAGAACAAAATAAACACATTTTTACTTTAAAGAATTACAGTTGTTTAAAGCCTGTTTACAAACAGAACTTACCCTTCCTGAATTTAAAAACTGTAATTTTTTTAAAATTCATTTTAAAATTAAAAGCTGCATTCCCACCTACTCCAATTATCTAGTAAAATTATTCATATTTTCCTGCACCTTCATAATACCCACTGAAGAGTTTTTCTAAAACACTCATTAGCTATTGCAAGGGAAGTTCCTCTGAGCCTTACAACTAAGCATTTTACCAGAGTTTGGGCAAACTTCTCTCAGAATGAAGCTGTAGATCCATATTCTGAAATTTTTAGCTAGACAGGATACTCCCATAAAAATGAACAAGGGTTTCACTAAAGTTAGTCCTGAGTAAGGACTTCAGGCTATGCTCTTTAAAATCCATAATTTAACTTACTTGTTTACGACATCTTTACAACCTAGGAAGGTTCCTTTTTTCTCAGAATTCAAATCAATAGCTTTTAAACCTGCATAAAAAGAATTAAAGCCTTAATCAAATAAATGAGCTTCTGCTGGCATGCACAGCATTAAGCAGTAAAGTGGAACAACACAGACTATTAAATTTTTTTGTATTCCATCTTCTGTCTTCATGAAGTCCTACACAATTCTAGTTTGTATTGCACCGGTGAGTATAATGATTTGGAGATTTCAATTTCTGAACTGAAGGCAGAAGTAATGTGAGTTAGATTCTGTCTCACAACTTAAGCATTACTTCTGATTACCTTCAAATGAAAAAAAATGAAAAGTATAAAAGTAAAAAAGTATAAAAAGCAGCATTTTTTGTCCCTTTAGCTTTTAAATTCCTTTATGCTTTCTGTATGCTTCAAGTTCTACAAATATGACTGGAAGATGTAGCTCAAGAAGGATATTTGTATAACACAAATGCCTCTCTTGAAAAGTTTAGTTAGTTGGATTGACTTGTGTTTGCAACTAAGTCTTAACATGTTAAAACAAATCAAATACTTTCCATTAAATATTATTATAATTAGTAAAAGCATTGTGAACATGCCTCCTCCCTTTCAAAACATTATAAAGGATAGGCTTTTTTCTTTTAAGAGCACAGGAAATTTAACTTTATTTTGAAAGGCAAAAGAACAATACAATACATGACACTGTTGATAAAGGAATTACAAAAGTGAGTTTTAAAAAGCAGTATGAAAGGAATCAGTGGCTTGCCCTAAACATAAGTACGGGCTCAAATAACAATCTTCCCGAAACATATTTGTTTTACCAGCTGAATCTCTGACATTGAAAAAGCTTTTATAAAAAATACTTGCGGGTAAAATGATGACAGTGTTGCTTGTGTCAGTGGGGCTGGGAAATAGGAAACTAATATATTTTTCTTGAGTGTAATAGTTTGCTACAGCTAACGCCCATGTATTTAGCAAATTAACAAACAAGGTCAGCAACAGGTGTTGAAAGGAAATCATGACCTGCACCTAAATACTCATCTAAAGTTTCATGTTAGAGAGCTTAGTTAAGACTTCTAAATTGTCCTTGGACTACTCTTTAGAGGCATGCAAGGAGGAAAACTTCGATCCTCGATCAGCTACAAACAGAGAGACAATCTGAGACAACTGATACAATTATAATTAGGCAATGTAGTGCCCACATCTCCTTTGTGTTGTTTTAAATAAATATTTGATTTGGCACATGAGCTCTCATTCTCTTGTATCAAAAGACATCATACTAGAATTCTTAATCAGGGGAAAATAAAATGACAAGAAAGAAAAAAAGGTTTACAGAAGAGTTTGGAAACAGAAAACAGTGAGAAAGGTATATTGAAAGGTCCCTGATAAGGAGAAAAAGGAGAGACACCTGCAAAAAGCACACAAAGAGAAGAGTAATGAAGCACAGAATAATAGCCATTTTTTCTTTCAAAAAGAGATTATGATAACTTTTTACCTTCTACTCTAGATAAAGTGTGAATGAGCGCAGCTTTTTCTCTCTCAGAGTCCATTCTTGTTATGATTAGTATCTGGAAGAAGACAAATAAAAGAAGTTCTAGTACTGTAAAAAGCTGCCTTCTACCTACATACATCTTTCCTTCTCCTTTGCACAAAACCATGAGATTGACTAGGCAGGTGACACAAATGGAAACCTCAGAATTTTCCAGAATGACAAGCGTACAAGCTTATTACTACAAGAGTTGGAGAAATTATACTATAGAAGACATCAGTACCATAATTCAGTTTTATGAACAAAGCTCTTCTAGTAGAAATCTCAAACCTGAATTTTTAATTCAAAGTAAAAATGCTATTTAAAGATATTATCTAAAGACATTATGCCACAATATTACTGTTGCACTAGACAGATTATTACTGTCATGTTAGAGGTATCATCCTATGGATGCAAAACATAAACTGAAGATACTTAGAATTCAGCCTGCAAGGTGGTGATGTAGTGGGAGGCACTGGATGTACTAAACTAGTTAGAAAGACTCCTCAGGCTGTACATGGAGTGCATTGAAGTCTTCCTGTCAAAGACAGCTTATGTTTGAGACTCATTAAACACTGCTGAAGATGACAACATTGGAAAGGATTGGAATCTACCAAACTGCTACACTTTTTAAAAAATCACTACCAGAGAAGGTAGTGATACGAACTGAACTTGTGTTACATAATCAAAGTACTTGTACGTAATCAAAGAAGAATGTGTACACACATACAGGACTTACACCATACTTTCAGTTTCAGATAGGATGATCTCTGAACCGATATGCCATTTCATAGGCACTTTTCATGGTACACATAAGATAAGACTTTTAAGAAGACACATGGCACATCTAACTCTAAGACCTAAAGGCACAAGATAATTACATATGTAAATGTTAACACTGTGTTAGATCTTGTCTGAGAAGAACTTCTGGATATCAGTCTGCCTGACAAGCTTAAAGTAGATATCCATTTCCAAATGTTGGTGCACAGAACAGTCACCTGACAACCCACTGGCTCCTTTTGAAGCAGTTTTGGACAACTGCATTTTAAAATTCTGACCTGTGTTTTCCTACACCATATAATAACATACTTATTATATCCTGTTGTGAGCTAGATGACTTTTTTTTAGTGATATTCTATATAATCACAAGTACAAATGAAACAAAATGAAACAGAAAGATCAGAAGCTCATTTCAAATTTGTTTCTTCTATTTTGTTAGCATCTTATTGCTTATAAAGCAAATTTCCTATTATAATCCTGCACCAATAACAACTTTGGCTAATAAAAGAATAACCAGATTATCATATTTCACTTCATATTAATTGATGCTGATGTGATGTGACAGAGTAGGAAATGGCTTATGCAATACAGCTTTCACTTCTCATTAAAGCTAGAATACTCCTTCTGCCTATTATGTTTGATTGACACCTGACACTGAATGTCAGTGAACAGTGCATAATCTTACAATTGTGAATAAAATCATACATACTCTTAAATTCCACAGGTATGTATGCACAACCTTAAGTTTAAGTCAAGGAAGCAAGACAAACAGGAGAGTTATATATAAAATTTTAAAAAATACATCTAGCGGAGTTCAGAGGAAAGACGAAATCATCACTGAGACAACAAAGTTGTCATACGTCTCCTAGCACAGTATAATCCTAGTACCAGAAAGCAAAATGTGTTACTACTAAGAAAAATAAAATGATGCTGAAATCAGCTTAGAGGGAATACTGAAAGACAGGCACCAAGACAATCAACATTTTGTTTTGGTTGCTTCATTTTCATTTTAAATTCCAATACAACAGCTTATTGTACGCCCCTTCAGAATATACCTGGGTCAGTGGCAATCCCAAGCACAAATACAGGTGAGGCAATAAGTGGACTGACAGCAGCCTTGCGGAGAAGGACTTGNCTTCCTTCTGTTTCATTACATGATAAGTATTCTGTAAATAAATAGTAAATAATCTTTGAAGGAAAATGGTGTTTTGCTCTGCATGGTATCACCCAAAATATTCACATTTCCACACACACAAAAAAAACTTTGGAAAGCTTTAACTTCTTCCACAGCACCATCCTCAATGCAATAACTATGCCTTACGGATATTTGCCTCATGTAAATATAATAACAGGTGATTGGCCTGATACGTGGGTCAAGCAAAGGCCATGGATAACAATACCCTTATCCTCCAGTGTTTGTGCTCTGAACATCACTGTACAAGTACACAATTCTTANCAGACTGAGGGAGTTGGGATTGTTTTTTTTGCCTACGTGTTCAGCAGCATAAATTCTATTCCAAACAGTCGGGACATTTATATATATATATATATATATGTACATACATATATATATTTATATATTTTTCTTCCTTCTGTTTCATTACATGATAAGTATTCTGTAAATAAATAGTAAATAATCTTTGAAGGAAAATGGTGTTTTGCTCTGCATGGTATCACCCAAAATATTCACATTTCCACACACACAAAAAAAACTTTGGAAAGCTTTAACTTCTTCCACAGCACCATCCTCAATGCAATAACTATGCCTTACGGATATTTGCCTCATGTAAATATAATAACAGGTGATTGGCCTGATACGTGGGTCAAGCAAAGGCCATGGATAACAATACCCTTATCCTCCAGTGTTTGTGCTCTGAACATCACTGTACAAGTACACAATTCTTACTTGTGCTATGACTCTCTGTACCAGAAGAAGACTGAGGCTGCCAAATAAAAAGTTATAAGGTAATTTTCAGTAAGCAATGTAATACAATATAGTTACCAGAGGAACAAAAACCACCTGCAAAAAAAATGAAGCCCATACAATATTAAAACTCGTATGCATGTTATTTCACTCTTGCAGCAAGGGGAGATCCAGTGAAACAATGCGCTGCTCACGACAGAGGTCTTAAACTTTATGTTATCCTTACTTAGCAGATACTATGATTTGGAAAGGTAATTATAAGACTTCCTTCCATATAATAACTCTCATTGAAAGATGGCTTTATAATTATTAATATAATTTAATCAGTCTCATTTGCTGAGAGAGGTTGTTTACATTGCTAACCTTAGCACTGTGTTCCTCTCCATAACTTTGCATCCAATTTAACATTTGACAGTGAAGCTCTGTTATTTTGGGACTGATTTCATGCTTTTTCTGGCTGCTGTACTGTACAACCTTCAGCTGCCTCCAGATATTATCCAAACAGGATTCTAAGATGTTTTTATAGATATCCTTTGCTTTAGACAAATATCCTGTTAATAAGCAACAACAACAAAAAAAACAAAACATGACTGCAGAGACAAAAGATATTTGTCAAGGCTTGCATTTAATCTACACATACATTTAAAATATAGGTGAGGGTAGCTTGCACAAAAAGCTGAAAATTTAATGGCTGACCAATGCGGAAGAATATTATTTCTACTAATCAGGTACGCAGGTGCCCTTTATAAAACTGCCATACCTCCTGTAATGTCTGCTATATGATTTCAGCTACAGTAACAGAACATAGCATCTGTAGCTACAGATACCTGAACTGCATTGTTTTATTTAATTGTGGTTTATTATGGTCTATATGGTTTATACTAAAAAACTCCCACTCTCCAAAGCTTTACTTGTCCTGTGTCTTCACCACTCCATTCATATGATCACAATTACCTCTTAACCCTGAATGATGCCTTTTGCATATAAATGGTGAACAATGCCGGGCTTATTCCAAAATGCGCAAAGAAAAAATTAGATCTAAGACACCTCTGTGATGAATCACACATCACAGCACAAGATCACAACAGCAGTGAGAACCACAGGGCCTATTTAGTACATGTCTCAATTTTCTAAGATCTTTTTTTACTTGAGCAGTTTCCTGTGGCAGGTGTTACTGGGCTCTCGATGGACAGGTGCTGTGTAATTCTGAAATACCATGTAGGAGTGCTTTTGCTACAACACCACAGAGGGAGAAGAACATCTCCTCCTGTCTCCTTCCTCCTCCTACTTTGGAGTATAATAAACACAGAAAATACCTCTTCTTAGAACTCATATTCATTCTGTGTTTTTTTTTTTTCACACTTTTTTATTGCTAAGAAGTATTTAAGCAAATACAAAATCATTTCTTTTCCCAACAGCTCAGTTTATGACTGATGTTTGCCATTTTAAGCCAATTTTAAGGAAAAACCTCTGTCAAGGGATAATTCAGAGTAACTGAAGTTAGAAACTCTGAACTGTTGTATCTTGTATCTCCTTCTATAAACAGAGTGAGCCTGATGTTAGGGCATTCAAAAGGCCACTTATGAATCTACCCTGGTGGATCTTTCTGAAAATTCACAATACACAGCTATGGGAACTTGGGAAGCATGGCGTTATGACTTCAGGCATAAAATTAGGTTACAAAGAATTTTCATATTCCAAATCTGGATAGCGTAATAGCAGAAAAGCACTAAAAAAAGGTCTGTGTGAGTCCAGTGCTCATGTAACTTCAAAATCCCTGCCTCATCATGTGTTTGTTAGATAGTATTTAAGATTTTGTTTAAAATGCCCCCGGTTTTAAGTACCTCGTTTCCAATGAACCTAAGAATATTTTTAAGTGGAAACTGTTCTACATCTTCAGCAGGTAGATTGTAAACAACAAAGGACTTGTCATTTTTGCATTTTGCTCAGTTTCCACTCAGAGATTTCCAATGAAAATTTGTCATTCTGAGAGACAAGTAAGCACATTACGTATGCAGAAGTTCATACAGAAGTTTCTTAGGCAAATCCATGTAATAACATAAGCAGTGGTATATTAGTCAGGAATTGAGCATACATACTACCAAAGTACAATCTGTTGTGAATTCATATGTAATGATGGAACAGAAATAAGGAAGCAAAGGGAGCTGAAAATCACACTGAAGCTATGCTGGTTTACTAATGGGGAGCTTACACAGCTTACAGACATGAAGGAAGGACTGCAGAATACTCACAAAGCATAGGGATTCTGGGTATCATTGTTCACTACTAAAAACAAACCTAATGCTGTGTCCAAGCCACATGTTAACAGAAGGTCTCGAACTGTCACCAACAGATGCACCAGAGCAGCGTGTCTGAACAGCATGATCTCTTTCTCATCTACTTTACCTTTACAAATAGAAGACATAGGTGTGGTCTATATAACATATCAGAAATGACGCTATTACATATGCAAGCAATTAAAAAGATCTTGATATTTCATAATTTTCATTAAAACCAATTAAACAGACATAACCTTGAAAGGCTGATGGTGATGCACATGGCTATGATACAGCATAACTTTTCCCATGACATCTGATCCAGACCAAGTGGCACACAGGGAAGCATTTTTGAAAGCTGTGTAGGCATAGATGGTGTTTGCTGGAGGAGGGGGTAACAGTTCCCCTAGGTCTGCCATCAAATTCACACTTCCTTGCTGATTTTTGTAAGGCAATCTTCAAATATACAAATATACAGAAACTAATACATTTCCTATCTTTTGGTCCTTCATACAAGGCCAGCTGCTGATGTTACTATTTCCTCATCTGACTAGTCAGATAACTTAACTTTTCAATCCATCTAATCCACCTAACTCATTTTCCAAACATTTCAGAACTTCTTCCAAGAAATCCAAATGACAGATTATCCACTAACCAATAAACAATTCTAAATCAGTGATAACCTCAAATTGAGCATTTCATAGAACCCTTTTCATCAAATCTTAGTATAAAAGCCACAATCTTTAAGAGAAATAATTTGGGCCCATCAAGTCCTCATATATGTCATGAGAAAAGTTCCTACTGATTTCCAGTAAAGATCCATTTAGAGCCTAGACTTTTGATATTACCTTCTCCACATCTAATTAACCTTTCCTAATAAGAATCTTTAAAAAATGGTTAAGATTTGGAAGATATCTGCTTCTTCTTTGACCCACAGAGTAAATCAAACATTTTATGGGGTACATATGCTTTATTCTGCACCCACATTGAATAAATCTTCAAGGATCTGACTGAACAGGGAGGAATTACTGGTCTAAAGAAGGAAAGCATTTTTGAGAATTGCACACAGGAAGTGGTGTAGTTCATTATCTTAAGAAAGAAAAGATGTGAGTGCTGCAGAGTAAGTGGACTAATGAACAAAAAGCAGACTTCAAGATACTAAAAAAAAGGTTGAGGAGATAATTAGCTAATTCTGTGTACTAGGATCAATATAGCTTTTAGTTGAAAAATACAAGTGAAATGCTTGGGAAAGGAAAAGAAAACTTAAGACACAACATATTTTAAAATGAAGTTAGATTAGAATACTTCTTTAGAATATTTAGGTTAATAAATGTAATGATGAAAAACTATGAGATACTATTTTGGAAATAAATGAGGAAATCAACTACAGTAACCATGTAAAATAAACTGCCGAAAGTTTTATCATTAATTTGTCAAACACCTTGAACTGTGTCTCACCATTTAAACTCATATTAGTATTGCAGATGAAAAAACATTGACTTTTTTAAGGACATACCTTCTTTAAAATGATCACATATCACTTTCTCCTGTTGTTTTAAGAAAAACCTTGTGTGATCAAAGTGGATGCTGTCAAAGTTCCAATTTACAGAAGCAAGAACACCTAGATCTGTCAAATCTTTCAAAATAGGAGTGGCTGCTCCTTCCAACAGACAGTATGCCTGGTATTGACTTTCTGGATAATACAATAAAGAAAACATAGTAATAAAGTTTGGCTTCATATACCGGACAAGAATATTCAAAAGACCTAGCAAAGCACAAAGAACACTGTCTTTTTCATGAAAGCTGTAACAGTAATAGAAAAACAAATGCTTACCAGGGAGCCTGCTGGGGCATAGCATTAAGTTGCTCCTCACAGTAGGCAAGTGTATTGTTCCATCCACTTCATAAAGTGACCAAACTCCATGACGGATAGTTAGGACTTTTGTGACTCCCATTAAGATTGTACTATTACTCCATTGTTTACCCACCTTCTTCTACTCTGTTGTCTAAACTTAGAATTAGTCCATTTATATCCATTTGTTACTATAACTTCAACTTAAACAGCCCTTCTCCTTTCTTGGCATTTAACTTCGGATGTCTTCTTTGTCTAGCAAACCTAAACAAGCCAATCTCTCTGTGCCTTCATAATTTCATACTAATAGTTCTTAATGGCTTCTGGATGGCTGGTCTATAATTCCTTCTAAATTACAACCAAGTTCTTTGCTATTAGAATCCATGACAGACTGCTAAATGCTGAATGAGTTGAAAGGGTTGATTTTTTCCACAGGGAAAAAGGTGAAATTCTTTAGTATCCATTTTTTAACATGTTCACCATTACAGTTGAGTTGACCTTGTCAACAAGATGAGAACTCTGTGAGTCTTCACTTTCAAGGATTTGTTGTTATTTTTCAAAAACATTTTTAACTGACCTATATGAATAATCTAATTTGACTAGCAGCTGAGTTTATTTGAGAGTTTATTTGGACAGTGCATTATCTCCTAAGAATTAACAACCTCATATTTTTAAGCATTCTAAAAAAAGAAAAACACTTCCAGGGACAGGGCATCCACAACTTCTCTGAGCAACCTGTTCCAGTGCCCCACCATCCTCGTGGTAAAGTATTTCTTCCTAATATCTAACGTAAATCTACCTTCTTTCAGTTGAGAACCATTGCCCTATCTCTATATTCCCTGATAAAGCATCCCTCCCTGTCTTCCCTGCAGGCCGCCTTTAGGTACTGGAAGGCCACAGCAAGGTCTCCCCGGAGCCTCCTCTTCTCCAGGAGAAACACCGCCAGCTCTCTCCGCCTTTCTTGGAAGCAGAGGAGCTCCGTCCCTCTGGTCACCTCTGTGGCCCTCCTCTGGAGCCGCTCCAACAGGCCCACACCTGGCCTGTGCTGGGGGCCCCAGAGCTGGGTGCGGTGCTCACGTGGGGTCTCACCAAGGCAGAGCAGAGGGGGACGATCACCTCCCTCGCCCTGCTGGCCACGCTTCTTTTGGGGCAGCCCAGGACACGATTGGCTTTCTGGGCTGCAGGTGTGCACTGCCGGCTCGTGTCCAAGTTTTCACCCCCCAGTATCCCCAAGTCCTTCTTGGCAGGGCTGCTCTCAGTCCGTTCACCCCACAGTCTGTGCTGATGGTTGGGATTGCCCTGACCCAGGTGCAGCACCTTGCACTTGGCCTTGCTGAACCATGGTTTAACACACTCCATTTCAAGGACTGTAATAGGACATTCAGTCCTGGTAAACATCACCTTTGCAAAATGCTAATTTTTGTTTTGACTGCTGAAAAGATTTAATTTTTTTTTTTTTTGAGTTGCATTAATGAAATCTTGTTCTAAAATTATATACAAAAAAGCATTTAAAATAAGCTTATAGCTATTATGTGATACTTCATAAACCCATCTCAGATGGGGTTGGGTGCACTTTGGATGTGCTTACTTTGAGGCCGTAAAATATCTTGGATAAATATCTTTATGTAAATATATCTATAATCTTAGGTATATAAGGATAAATATCTCTATCTTTAGATATTTATCTTCCAGATAAATGGTGGTTCTTCTCCACCACTTCTACTGTATGACAAAACTGTTGTTCTCAGTGTATGTTCTTTGATGTAATGCCTTGAAAAGTACAACAGCAAGAGTTCACTGAGTAAGGCTCAGTCATGTACTAGATAAACCCTAAACCCAGGGTGGATTGTTACTGTGTTAAAGCAGCACAGTTACTTTGTTAAACTGTACTTTTGTTAAAGACATTTCCCACCAAAAGCACTGCTGATCCATTCCATCTCCAATTCTCTCATTTACTCTGTCAGAAGAAAAATGCAGATGTGTAATTTGAGAGTACTGATTAGTGTGAAAAGATTTCATGTCAGCTAACTTACTTCTGACATAACTCAAAACTGTATGTTTTGGTTTGCATGGTATTTGCCTTAGTCATAAGACAGAATTCCATGGCCTGCTCTCACACCTGTCCACATAAATATAGAACAGAATCATGAAATCATTTAGGTTGGAAGAGACCTCCAAAATCATAATGTCCAACCGTTAACCTAGCACTGACACCTCTACCACTAAAACATGTCCCTAAGCACCACATCTAAACATCTTTTGAAGACCTCCAGGGATGGTGACTCAACCACTTCCCTGGGCAGCCTGTTCCAATGCCTCACAACCCTTTCAGTAAAGAAATTTTTCCTAATATCCAACCTAAACCTCCCCTGGTGCAACTTAAGCCCATTTCCTCTTGTCCTATCGCTTGTTGCTTGGGAGAAGAGACTGCTAGTAGCCTCCTTTAAGCTACCTGTAAAGAGCGATAAGGTCGCCCCTGAGCCTCCTCTTCTCCAGGCTAAACAACCCCAGCTCCCTCAGCCGCTCCTTGTAAGACTTGTTCTCCAGACCCCTCACCAAGTCCAGGGTGGCAGGTCTGCTAACCCCCCTCCTGACTTTGCCAAGAATAGAAAACTCTATCAATTCATGATTATTATGCCCAAGACAACCTCCAATCTTCACATCCCCAACAAGTCCTTTCTGTTCACAATATCCATCTATTCCGAATGTTTTCAGACACAAGAAGGAGATAACTAAGCCTAATAATTTTCATATTTGTCTGAGTGGCACTATTTAATATAAGATGATACTATATTGCAATGCTATATAAAATAATGCATATCCAAAAATAGTATACCTGATGCTGGAATTTTGACTGTGATGCTGCTCTCATTCTCTTCTTTTTTCTCTGTTCTTACAGGCTCACAAACAGGACTATCCTCTTTGTGAACAGGCAAATGCTGTTCTTCGGGTTGTAGCACTAAATCATTGAACCACAGGCAAAGATTTATATACAAATATCAGAAGACTGTCTCAGTGATTAAGAAAACTGTTTTAAAAGTGATTCTACATGCAAATAACTTTTCATATTAAGTAGTTTGTATGACACATATAACATTTTCTTTTCACAAGCATCTTGTTTCTTTTCATGGGCAAATATATACTATGGAAAAAGCATCGAGGCAGACTGAGACGTAGCACTGTCAGCCTACACTTTCCAAGAAGTCAGGCTCTATCAGGTTCCTTTTCCTTAGGGCAGAAATACAGAGCTGGGAAAAATAAGGAGCTGTTACTTTAGCTCTATAATAATAATATAGCTCTATACTAAAGCTCATATAAATTTATAAAAAAAAATGGACGAAAGCAGCTGCTGACTATAACAAGCTTAAACAACAAAAAATACCTCAGTCAGTGTGAGTGGAAAAGGTTAGATAACAGAGCGAGTATGAGTAGAAGGGGTTAGATAACATAAGTGACGCAGAAAAAACATGGAAGCTGTAAATGTTAGAAGAAAAACAAAAGAAAAACTGCTTATCGAAAATAACTTTCTCCCTATCTTACAGCTATCTATTGCAAGTTGCTGGCATTTTAAAGTCTCCTTCCTTTGTTCCTGATTAATACTGATGCATGAGCTGCATGTACTTCTGTCCACAAAGCTTCCTTTGGCAGCTCTACCTCTTTACTTCTGAAAGGGGTTCTGGCTGGATAGGTGTCTCCTAAATATTGCTGATTATTTTTAGTTAAGAACTTCAGTTTCCTCAAAAAGCAAACTGATCAAACAGAGATAAAAATAAAAGATTAAAAAACTACTTTTCTAGCTAAGTTAAAAAAACCTCATGGTTTTGAAAAGCTATACAGGGCTCAAAATTGGATCAATAAATTGTTTCTACTACTTTCCTCCTGTATATTTTCTAACCTAAGTATTATACACAATGGCATCTTTAAAAAATAAGCTAAACAAGAAAACCAAAGGAGAAACAGCCCTACAAGCAATGCTGACATTTCTTATCTTCAGCTAAATTTAGAATGACCTTTAGTAAGACTTCAATTCTTACAAAAAGTATACAATAATTTACATCTTTTCTATATCAATCTGCTAAGACCATATATTTTAACAGGTTCTTGTTATATCAGATGTAACAGATCTACTACACTGTGGTTTACCTGTAAACATATATCTTTCTACACTGCGTTTAACTTAAACCTCCATAAGCTTATTGCTCCGTGCTTGGAAGTGTAATATGGACTGTTTGCCTTTGAAAACATTTGTATTTATCTCCTTAGGAGATGCAGTTCTAGTCAGAGTTCACTAGATGGTAGCAGAAGTCGTCAGTTCAGATACTTTGCTCTAGTACTTTAAAAGTGGGATTGTTGCTTTCTGAGGCCATGAAAGTGTTTTCTCGTCTGTCTACCAGAGACAGCAACAGATGAACTTTGCCCAAAAATAATTTGCTCCATAAGATTATATAAGCTTGTGGTTAAGTAAATACCCCAATTTGCTTCTATAGGAATTTATTGCTTAAAGGTTTTATTTAACAATATTTTTTAAATGCTAGGACATAAACCTGAAACACAGATAAAAGTTGTTGTCAAAACTCTGCTACAGAAGTCCAAACAATGAAAAATATTCTTTTGTCAAAACAACTTTATCACGAAAAGTGAGTTTGGAAATATGTCACTGCCTCCTAATATACTCAAAAAAAAAAAAAAAAAGAAAAGAAAACATAAGGACTTTCTTCTACTTCTTTTCCCTCTCTCCTATTCTCCTATTTTCCATTCCTGCAATGCTCACCCTATATCCAGATATGTTTCACAAGCACTATTATCCATGAGAACAGGGCTATCAACAATTTTCTCCTGTTCTGCCTCATTGTTTTCTGGAGTTTGCATCAAAGTAACTGGCTAACAGTTATTTTGAGAGAATCATAGAACCACAGAATCACAGAATATTCCGAGTTGGAAGGGACCCACAATGATCATTGAGTCCAACTCCTGGCTCCACACAGGACCACCCAAAAATCATAATTCAGACCATGTGCCTGAGAGC